>JAOYMU010000001.1:112887088-112899911 GCA_025802295.1 Psammodynastes pulverulentus | reverse complement strand
TTACCCGCCCCGAGTCCCCGTTTGGGGAGATGGGGCGGGCTATAAATCTAAAATAAAGTAAAGTAAAGTAAAGTTTATTTACTAAACAGTGGGAGACCTAAAGAACCCCAACATGGTACTTTGAATTACAGCATAAATGGAAGTCTTGATGAAAAGGTTCTAATGAATATTTTTAAATTTCCTCTAATCAGCAAGACACAGCCTTTAAACGTATCTAACAAATTTCCTCAACCCATCACCACTAGATGTTGGACTGTTACTCTCAAATTTCCTGGGCACTATAACCAAGAACTATCACCCCAGATATTGCAGGTCTAACACATCTACAACATATAGAAAATGTAGCAGCTTTAAGATGCAACTTAACTGCTCACTATATACATACACTGCTTACTGAAAGAGAGCGAGTAAGTTCCAACTACTGTCATGTACTAGTTTAAGCGAAGGTGATAATGTTTCCTTCCTCTTTCTATAACCCATAACACTACCTGGTGGCACCAGTAGAAGAAGGTGAGAGGTGGTTAGTTTCACAGCCACTGTTTTTATAAACATTCAGCAGTTTTGTGACTTTGGCTCAAATATACAGTTTGAATGCATTTTGAATTCTTTTTCTGAGAAATATACAGGAAGATGGGGGAGGGTTGTTAAGAATGGAAGTCAGTCTTACCTCAATATTTCAAATATTTTATGTTAATTCTCCGTTCTTGGATGGGCTTCCAGATGTGTCCGCCTGCTTCTCCTCTATGAATGGAATACATCTAGCAAGAAATACAGGTAGTTGTTGACTTAGGACCACAATTGAGCCAAAGTTTCTGTGGTTAAGTGAAACATTTGTTGAGTTTTGCCCCAATTTACACCTTTTCTTGCCTCCGTTAATTGCAGTTGATAAATTAGTAACCTGGCTGTTAAGTGAATCTGGCTTCCCCGTTGATTTTGCATGTCAGAAGGTCGCAAAAGGTGATCACATGACTTCAAGACACAGCAACTGTCCACAATATGAACCAGTTGCTGAGCGTCTGAATTTTGATCATGGGATCGTGGGGATGCTGCAAAGGTCCTAACTCTGAAAAATGGTCATAAATCACTTTTTTTTTCAGTGCGGTTGTAACTTTGAACGGTCACTAAACTGTTGAACTGTTGTAAGTCGAGGACTACCTGTATGCTTGAAAAGAGGAAAATTCCATTGATTACAGGTAGCCTCCACTTCCCAATCACAACTGGGATTGTCAATTCCATCACTAAGCAACACGGTTGTTAAGTGGGGTATGTTGTGTGATAGCAACCTGCAGTTTCACTACCTGCTTCTCCTTTGAGACTTCCGGCTTTTCCATGGTGCAGCACGCATATTATTTTGGATGCTGCAGCAGTCATAAATACGCACCAGTCTCAAAGCATCTGGATTTCCATCACATGCCCACAGGGACCCTGCCACCACCATTAAGTGCAAGGCCAGGTCATAAAGGTACTTTTTCAGCACTGTGGTAATTTCGAACAATCGCTAAACAGGGCAGCTGTTAATGGAAGTCTACCTACGGTGACTTTAAAATGCAAATCACTGAAAACATTCTTTATGACATGGGTGTCAAACTCACAGTGTCACATTGCCGTCACGTGATTTTTTTTTCCTTTCGTGGAGCTGGGCTGGGCATGGCCTGCGCATGGCGCATCCGGCCCATGGGCCACCAGTTTATCACCCCTGCTTTACGAGATGAAATTTTAAATTATTGCACCAAGATTCCCCAACATAGCATCCTTCATCATCCTTATGTTCCATCATCATCCCTATCCATTATCCTATGGGTTAGCTAGGGCAAAAGTGGAAGTTAAGAGTCCAATGGACCTGGAAAGATTGGGCTACTCTATGTCTGTCTGTCTATATTTGTATTGTTTTGCCCTCTGCCACCCCATAATATATTATGAGAACATGAAAAAGGCTGGTAAAGCTACATCCTTCCTTTTCCTGTCATTCATGACCTGAAGATTAAAGGGAAGGACAGAGTTAACAGACCTCCAGAGGGACAATTAGGTGAACCTCTGGCAAGAACAGCTGGGGTAAATTAGAAGGAAACTCTTATCACTCTTGGGTAGCTCTTTCTGTTAAGAGTGGAAAATCAAGAAATTTGCCCTCTAATTCTTTTGTTCATTGAAGTGGCACGAGAACATTTCATCTTCCCATGCAGCCTCTTTTAGCTGTTCCAGGATCCAGGCTGCTTTTAAATTCTCTTTCTGCTGCAATTAGGTAGTCTGAGTCAATACAGAGATAGGCTTTCTCTGGATCCACGGTATTAAAAGCTGAGGGATTTTTTTTAAGGGGCAGATATAGCACTTTATTTGATTTTTGTTGTTGTTCTGAAGCTATTGCCTCAAGTACAAATCCTAGTTTCTACTTTAAATTAAGAATGTTCAAAGTGAAACCCTTGTTGTCATTAGATCTACCTGTGGCTAAATGAGAATGGAAAGTCCAGTGGCTGCACTACCCTAGATTGTAAATACCTGCAGAAAAATTAACATGATGAACTACTAGTAGTATTACTGAAGCTGCAAATGGCTGGGTTAGCACAATGACTAAGCAATAAGTCAAGGGTTAAAAAGCATGATGTTTTTATAATATAAGAAAACAAATCACAGCCTGATTTAAAATAGAGCAATATATTTCATATTTTATTAGATAACTTATTTACTTCGATTTTATTTTATTTTTTCATTTCTTTATTGCCTTTATAAGATTAAGACTACAGTCTCTGTATTGCAAAAATGTGAGCATTCACTACATGGCAGCAAGAAATAAAGAAATAAAGGAACACTCAGAATTTACACTGCCATATAGTGATCAAAATAATTTTTGCAGCCCAAATGCAATAACTCTTTTAAAACTTCCACATGCATTTGCACACAAATAAAGCATCAATACAATACTTTTGTCAAGTTACAATCCAGTTGCAGGTAGAGAAGAGATGGAAGATTATTAACATTACTGTTGTACAAATTATACTGAGGTCATATGAGAAAGACCTTTTTTAGTAGAGAAAAAATGGGTTGAAATAAGACTAGACTCTGGATACGAGAAAGAGAGCACTGTAGAGAGTGGGAGAAAGAATGCCTCATAGCTAGAACCTTGGAGGGATTTGGAAGGGGAAGTTGGTTGATACAAAATATGCAATCATTTAAATAAATGCTGTATAGATAGATACTGTAGATGACAGAACTTATTGGAACTGCTGATCAAACTGTATTCTACAGAGCCCAAAGGCACCATGAGAACCTGAAGGAGCTGTATGAGAGACTAAAACAAAACAAAAAAATCACTTGAACACAACCAAATTTTAAACTCTAGAGCAGGCGTCTTCAAACTTGGCAACTTAGCTGGTTGGAGAATTCTGGGAGTTGAAGTCCACACATCTTAAAGTTGCCAAGTTTGGAGATCTCTGACCTAGAACTTTATCTCTTAATCAGGACTTCAGGAATTTTTAATTTATTATTATTTTGTTTTTACTAATAAGTTTGAAAAACCTTGTTCTGGATCAGTGTTTCTCTAACATAGTAACTTTAAGACATGTGAATTTCAATTTCCAGATTCCCAGCTGGATGAAAAATTCTGGGAATTTAAGTCCACTCTTAAAAGTTGCCAAGTTTTGAGAAATACTGTTGTAGATAATCCATTTCTTCTGGGATCATCTGTTGCTGATCTCCATTCAGTTTTTCAAGAAAGGAAAGATTAGAGACCAAGAGAACATTTTGAAGTCAAATCAAGAGATGGTTTCTTCAGAATGGGGCGCACCACTGTCTCTTTCAGATATGGAGCCAAAACGCCTCTGCCAAACTAACATTAACATTAATTATAACTCCTAAAACCAGGCGCACAAACCCTGCCTGGCACTGCAGGATTTCAATCTAGCCTGCAGGTGGCAGACTTATGTTACAGACTCTGTAATATAGAGAAACCCAGCTTCCACCTTGCTCACCTCACTAGATCTTTCAAGAAAATGCATAGAATCATCCTTACACCTAAAGGTTCCTTTTTATCCCCACCCAACCTTTCTAAAAGAGCCAAGGTGGCGAACTTATGGCACGCGAGCCATTGCCCCAGTTCAGCTCTGATGTGCATGCGTGCACGCCTCCCACCAGCCGATTAGCTTTCATGACTCTGCTGCGCATGTACAGGTGTGTGGCGGGTTGTGTGCTCATGCAGGGGGGCGGTGTGCATGCACAGGATCATGCATGCATGCATGGGGTGGTGTGCATGCAGGGAGTCGCACGTGCATGCACAGGGCAGGGAACGTGTGGGGGGTTGTGCACACATGCGTGGGGACAGGTGTATACATGGGGGTGCACATCACATTTTGGGGGTTTGGGCACACGCCCTTTGGGCACTCGGTCCAGAAAAGGTTAGCCATCACTGGTCCAGGTCATCATGAACATGCTGGACTCTGCAGATCCAGTGAACCTGAAGTACACTTTCCCCATCTTATCACTGTTCAATAAGACTCCTTTCTAGTGAAAAATCAAGTTCAGTTAGGGGCGGCTTAAGGAAGGAGCAAATCAAGTAAAATGATCAGCAAAATATGTCCACCACTAAACGTTGACTTCAAGCTGAAGGAGACTGTTTTAGTGTTTCATTTCCTCTCTTTTGATCTTCCATTTTTAAATGTGCAGAATGAGAATGTGGGAAATTAATTATTTGCCTTTCAAAATTATTACACTTAGTGTTAATCAACAAGACACAATAATTATATGAAGAACTTCATATATATCTTCATGATTGTGAATGATATAGCCCAGATTTTTATATTTACAGGCACAGCTCTCACATTTCAAACATGTTACGTCTCATCAAGCATGACACTTTGCCTCTCAGCAGCATTCTTTCTACTTTACTTCCAGCCAAAATTCTTGATTTCCTTTAAGGCTTGGAAGTTATTCAGGGTACATTACCTATCAAATAAAGAATGCAATAAAAGCCTCTAGCAAAGATGAAACCACAGGTTAAAATGTTTACCTGACAACGTAGCTCAGTTGGGAACAGTCAGTTAGTTGCACAACTGCACAGCAATAGCACTTAGATTTATATAGTGCTTTACAGCCCTCTATAAGCTGTTTACAGTCAGCATATTGCCCCCAACAATGTGGGTCCTCGTTTTACTGACCTTGGAAGGCTGAGTCAGCCTTGACAAGATCAGAATTAAACTCCTGGCAGTGGGCAGAGTTAACTTGCAATACTGCATTCTAACCACTGCGCCACCACGACTCCTTTCTCCATCATAAGAGAAAATGAGTGGCTTATTTCTTATCATAAACAGCTAAAATGTCAGCTGACAGCAAGAGAAAGTACTTACAATGGGAAGAGCTGCAGAGAAGGCGATTTTCAGTGAACCCATCTTGCCCACTGCTCTTGGACATGAGCCTTTTTAGTAAGTGCTCAACTCCCACTTTTTAAAAAAAAACACTTTATTGTTCTTTTTCACCTTTAAAACACTTTAACCATATCATTTAACAGCATTGTGACTCTCATTGTACAAACCCATTTTGTGTGTTAAATATTTTTATGTACATTCATTTACATTTATATACTAACTCCCACTTTTATGGCACTCCGAGGGTTGCACAGGTGATTAGGAAAATATTTCTGCAGAGCTCAATGAAGAAGGTATGCAAGCTTTTATCTTGACAACTGGCTGGAGCACATATAGAAAGCAGGGAAAGAAGAGAAATATCGTTATCCAGACTCCTCCTTTTTTATGCAGAGTGTTGAAAAGTTCTGCATTGAATATTTTTGTTTGTTTGTATTCTTCCCAATCCAACAGAACATTTGAAATGAATTATGTAAAGAAAGGGTTGGGAGAAAAACATTCCCTTCCCCCCCAAAATTTCCCTGAATCCCTGTGGGCAGGGGCTGGAACATTGCTGTTTACTTCATTTTAAGACCAGTTACCTCTTTTGACCCAGGACACAGCTTATGCAGCCTAGCTTGTTCCTTTCAGTGCATACAAGCATGTATCCAAGAGAAAGAAAGACTCATACGCACACACATTTCTCCCTAACACGGAAGAAAATTCTGGTGCCTCTTTTAGCTACTGCTAGTAAACAAGTTGGAAAGGACTTAGGAACACAGGCTTTGGGGGCTTTCCCTGGGAGTTGAACTCCACACATCTTAAGCTTGAAAAAAAACTGTTTTAGTCAACTCCACTAGGTGGCATTGCAGACTTTTTAAATTGAGACCAGCTGTCTTCATTCAGGCAGAAAAAGAGTCAGCCCCCCCCCCTCCATCAGCCAGTAATTACATTAAAACTGGACATTTCAGTGTTAAGATCTCAAAAGGCAAGTCAGCACCTGACTGACCCAGGCTCTTGAGTCTGTTTCTACCCAACCTCTCTCCAAATGCACTTCTAATCTTTTAGGATGGGGATGTAGTTAAGGAGGATGCTTTGCGTTCTCAAATGCATGTCAATTTTTTCCCACACCCATGGTGGTTTGTTTGTTTGTTTTTCCAAAACGCAACCCACGTTCTTGTTGCATTTTGTAGGGCAAAATAATACGAAGTTTGGGGCAAGATCTGGAAACAATTGCAGGAAATTAACCTTACACTAAATGCATTTCTGCCTGCCTTGCAGCTGCTGTTGAAGACGAAGGAAGCTGGGGGAAATTGGACAACTTTCAAACGTGAGCAAAAACTGCTATGTGCAAACGTAAAAAAAAAAACCTGGGGTCGTGAAAGAGAACAACGATTTCCGTTACCAAGGAAAAGTTGAGGTGCTGCCCCAAATTTACAGCTTAAGATTTCCCTTCCTTCCTCTGCAAGGACGGGTTTGCAACGCAAAAGGAATTTCCCCCTGCTCCACCCTGCGAGAGCACCTTTTTCGAAAAGAAATTACAATCCAACGAGGGGATTCCCAAAGAAGGGCATTTTGAGGAATTGCAAGCTTTTGCTTACCCCCACCTCAATTCGTGCAAATCCGGAAGGAATCGCACACAGAGGAAAGGCAAGAAGCGCAAAGGCACAGAGAAGCGGAGCTGCCTCAATCACGTCGAGTTGTACAGTCAAAAGAACTTTCCCTTCTGTAGTAAAAAAAAGGGAGGGGGGAATTCCAGAGAATGACTGAGAGAGGGAATTCCTCAGCCAGGACATCCTTTGCTCCGCCACAGCAGCTTTTTCAAGCAGGACCAGACTAGTTTGAAGCCTCGCCTTCCACTTGGCTGGGAAATTCCCAGCCGCCAGGCTCCGCCCCGTAGAAAAAAATCCCCTTTGCCGAAGCTCTATAGGCGACCGCTGCCTCCGCCCGCCAGAATCTTCGGAGAGTAGTTTGCAACTAGTTGAAGCGGAGAACGGGAGCGCCGGACTGAAGCGTTTTGCGCGCACTCACTCGGCCAAAGTCATGCTGAGTCCCAGTACTTTGGATTACTCGATGGATTTTACGATGGACGTGCACCCCCGGGAAGTGTTGAAGAAGGACAGGCAGCTCAGCCTGATCCAGGACGACAGACACGATAGCGGTTTAGGCTCGATGAAAGACGACGAATACGAAAATCTCGTCCGGGAATTGGAAGATATTCGAATCCAGCCCGTGGCAGCCGACCCGGCTAACTTAGCCCAGGCTTGGAAGCAGCAAGTGACTGAAGATGGAGACACGTAAGTCTTGGGATGCAGGTTGCAAATGCGGGTCGGGAGGGGGGGGGTTGGAAAGCGAGAGCCCTCTTCTCTCGGTTCACGTTGTTGATGGATTCCGTGCAAACTACAAAAAGTGCATTCCGTGGACGTCACACTTGACGTTCGGAAACCCAAACCTGCCTTGGGAGGGGGAGGGGAGAAAGTGAAGTGGAAAACGGTGTGAAGATGTACTTCTGAGTGGCCGTGGACGAGATTCTGCCGCAAATTACAAGTGGCTTCACGTTGCCTTTCGGCATTTCTTTGATCTTCCTCGCCGCCGCCACTTCAGAATTCAAAGTCCGTTTTAGAAATACAGCAGAGGGGGTGGGGAATTGCCAAGGAAACGGCTGGGCAGAGGGGATCGAGTGAGATTTGTAAACCACGGGCAGGAGAAGGGCAGTCGTAGATGAAATGGGCTTCTGCGCTTGGTTCCCTTGAGAATATAGACCGTGGAGAGAAGCGGATGTTGGTGTAATTGTTTGGTTCAAAATTACGGGTGGTGGTTTCGGGAGACCGGCGCCTTTAATTTTTAAAAAAAACAAACAAACCTAGTTTTGACATCCGAGCCGTGTAGTCTGAATCACCTTTTGGGTTTCCTGTCCTTGCATCTGGATTGGGGAAAAGGAGTTGGAATTTCCGCGTTGATCCCTAGAAACGAAAGCAGCGGAGGGGCGTTGGGAAGAACTCTTCCTTTAATGCCCCCTCCTTTTTTTCTTTTTTGTTCGTTAGTTACCTAAAAGAAAAAATCCCGGGGTTTTTTGCAAAACTGGGTTTTCCCCTCCCACGTCGCTTGCTTGTACTTGGCCGGTGGCTAGGCTGTGGAACTTGGTGTACTCGCAGTGAGAGGGAGGAGCCTTCAACAAGGCGCCGGGCGGGGTGCTGGGTGAAGCGCGCTGGAAAGTCCCTGGCGCCTTGCCCGGAACACTCAGCTTCTCCACGGAAAATACCAGGCTGCAGCAATGCGCAGCCCTGAAAACCCCAGTCTTTCGAAATCGCCTTTTTTCCCCTATGATTCCAGCAAGCACGTTGGCCACGTGATGAAGAGAACTAACTTATCCTGGAATTTTTTGGCTCATCATCGGGTTTTTCCCACTCTTTTCCTATTGCAGATTTCTCCACCTGGCTATTATTCATGAAGAAAAATCTTTAAGTTTGGAAATCGTTCACCAAGCAGGACGGGATGCGGCTTTCTTGAATTTCCAGAACAATCTCAACCAGGTAGCTTCTTCGTTGCATTTTCATTTTCTCTTGACCTGCCAGAGGCCAGTCATGGTGCTGTAGGCAACATGGAGACAGTTTCAGATAAACTTTTAAAACAATAGATGAAAGGTACAGTAAGAGAAAATCTCAAAACAGTATAAATACAAAATTAAATACAGAAGTTTCTTACTGAGTGTCAAAGAACAAATATATATTCTTAAACTTGTTCACCCGTTGCTGAGAATTTATGTTAAGAATATTTAAGGATCCTTGGATTTCACTAGCCTGACTTAAAAGTGGCTTTCCATGGTTGGTGGCAGAAATGGTTATTGGCCTGAGGGCTCCAGCTTTGCTTGCACACCAGTGTCATATTTTCACAATCATTTGGAAAGAAAGTCTTTCAAAAGTAAGGAAGTAGGAAGTAGGGTTCATCTATATGACTTAGTATGTTGAGTGATCCCAGCCAATTCTCAAAATACTGGAGAATGAATTCCATGACAAAAAGAAAAAAGCATTGAGAAATATTTTAGGTTCCTTTTCTCAGCCATGCAAGTTCACTGGAAGACTTTAGCCAACCACTGTTTCCCAACTTAGCCTATTTTACAAAATTTCCTGAGAAAAAGTGCAAGAGTAACATGCACGCTGCCTTCACTTCCTGGAGAAAAGGCAGCCTGTAAATCTAGTGAATAAAACAAAGTTGCAGTTTTTAAAAAGACTTCTTTAAAACTCTGCTGATCCTGAACACACATACACACACACACCATACATACACAAAGAGAGTAGGATTCGCTAACTGAAATAAATGAAGGATTGTATGGCAATATGCATAGCAAAGAGATTGTGTTGTTTTTCTAGCAGTTTGCCTTATTTTGTCACTTATCCTTTTGTAGACTCCACTTCATTTGGCGGCAATCACAGATCAGCCTGAAATTGCTGAGTCTCTTCTGAAAGCGGGCTGTGATGCAGAAATCAGAGATTTCCGAGGAAACACACCGTTGCACATTGCTTGTGAACAAGGGTCCCTCAGAGGAGTTAATGTTCTTATACAGTATTGCCAGAAGCCCCAGCTCCATTCTCTCCTACAGTCAGCAAACTACAGCGGTAAGTGCAAACATTGGTTGGATGGCTAAATGCAGCGTTGCTGACCTTGGCATCATACTGTTGCCTTTTGATTTGCAGTGTTGGCTTGCGTTCTCTTTGAAAGTTATTGTAACAAGTATCTGTAAAGTAAGAAATGCATCGTTTCCCTTGCCTCTGTACAGTGGCATCCCCCAAAATGAGTTCCCTTGAGATCACAGTCTGTGCTAGTTGAAAATTCTGAGAATTTCCCTTTAGGACAGATTTATGTAAAGCATTAGATGCACAAATGAGGGGGGGGGGGTTGGAATAATTGTATTCAAAGAATAATTGATAATTAAGCCCAACATATCAAACTACTTCATTTAGACAACCTATGCTAAATAATGAATAGTTTATAATATGTATGATTTGCAAAATTACATCTAATACCTTGGAGCAATTCTTTTATCACAGAAAATAATGTTTTTCTCTCACCTGTGCTTACTTAATAGGTCACACGTGTCTCCACCTGGCTTCTATTCAAGGATACCTGGCCATTGTAGAATGTCTTCTGTCCTTGGGAGCAGATGTCAATGCTCAGGTAGGTTTCTGTCTGGGGAAAATAAGCAGACCATCTCATTATTTTGAAAGTAATTCTGATGCCTTTTCCATTGCTAACTAAATGTTCCCTTTTGTTTTTCACTAAACAGGAGCCATGCAATGGTAGAACTGCCTTGCATTTGGCTGTCGATTTGCAGAACGAAGGACTGGTCTCCCTTTTGTTGAAGCATGGAGCAGATGTGAACAAAGTAACCTACCAGGGCTATTCTCCATACCAGCTCACATGGGGAAGAAATAACTCCTCCATACAGGAACAGTTGAGACAGTTTACCACACTGGATTTGCAGATGCTACCAGACAGTGAAGATGAAGAAAGCTGTGAATCAGAATTGGAATATATGGAAGACGAAGTAGGTTGTTGTTCTTTCTGTACAGCTAGAATTCCCCTATAATTTTCACATATTTTCCTACGAGGCAAGAAGTATGAAAATGCACTGACCATTAATAGATTATAATTGCCTGTGGTTCCTTAAATCACTTTACTAGTCAACCAATTTACAATCATCTGTGAAGTAAACCTTTGGATACAGAAAGATGTAGAAAATCTTAATCACTGTTACCCTTAGATTTTAGGAAATCACATTGATGCAAAATGTGATGCTAACGTTCTTGTGCTAACATTAATGGTGCATTGGTTTGTGCATTGCGGAAGAAACATTTACTAGAAATTTAGACCCATCTTTAAAGGAATCCATAAACTGATTTTTTTTTTATTTCCCTTGTCTAGCTTCTCTATGACGACTGCATTATTGGTGGACGGCATGTGTCTTGTTAGAGGAGGAGAATTGTTGAAAGACTGCAAATACAACCATGTGAACTGTTACAGAACTACGGCAGTCACCCCATAAAAATCAACGTTGTGAAAACAGCAAGATGCCAAAAGTGGTTGAGTTCAGATATCCGTGTGTGACGTTGGTGTAGTAGATATCAACATGGTCTCAGAAGAAGAATTGAGAACTGCAGAGTCTACCTGTGTGTTTGCTGTACACTTGGCTAGATTCATCATCTCTTGTGACTTTTTGGAAGACATTCCATATGTTTCTGCTTGACTGATAACCTGTTCCAAGGACTGAAAGTAGGAACTCTTTGTTATGCATAGAAGAAGAATTTTGGCGATCTTCAAGTTGATTGGTTGATCATTTCTAGAAGGATAGGAATGATGTACAGCAGGGGTGTCAAACTCAAGACCTGCAGGGTGCTTAAATCTGGCCCGTGGGACTGGCCTGGAAATAAGGACCAGCCCACGGTGCCTCTAGCAGCCAAAATGAAATACGGGGGCCCTCCCATGCCCCATTTTGGCCAGCAAAGTGCTGCAGGACGCCGGCAGGCTGAAAACGGGGCGCAGGGGTGATCCGGCCCTCGAAGAAATCCAGTTTGACACCCCTGAGGTACAGGCTGGCTGTCTATTGCAAGCCGTATACTTTGTAATATGTATATCATGTATACTTTGTAAATTTTGTGAATAGTTTTCTTACCTGTGGAGATGCATATTTATTAAAAAAATGAAAAATGACCGGGGTCTGGTATTCTTTTGCTGAAAAAAAATTCACTTCAAATGAAATCAAGCAGCTGATGAAACTCAATTCATTTCTGTATACTATTTCCCTATAGAAGGTTTTTAAAAAAGTAAAAGTCCCTGCAGATGTTACTGCGTTGCAGACGGTCCTCCTCTTCAAGACCATTGAAGCATTGCTGTCTGAAGACATTTCCTCACTTGTAGCTAGCATGATGTCACAGAGCACTGTTACCTTCCTGCCGAAGTGATACCTATCTATTCATAGTTGCATGCTTTGGAATTGCTAGGTAGACAGGAGCTCACCCCTTTGTCTAGTTAGAGACCCGAGCTTCCAGCTTTCCAAACGACAAGCCCAGCGTCTTAACCACTCAGCACCACACCACCCCTCTCCCTATAGAAGGGAGTCAATTATTCTAGGTAAAGATTGGAGAACGGACTGGTCACTGAATACAGGTGTATTTCTTGACCTATGAGTGATCACTTGGTGACCAAAGTTATGACAGACACCCCCCAAGACTACTTACTACCCAGTTTGGACAGCAGCCCTCTTCCCCCCGCCCTGCCCCCCCTGGTCAAATGACGTTGGGTGTTCAGCAACTGGCCTGCATTTACAGTGATTTGCAGTGTCCTGCAGTCACATGAGTACCGTAAAACCTCTATTTGAACGCCACCTCTATTTGAACGCCACCTCTATTTGAGCGCCACCTCGGCAGAAGGGTTGAAAAATAGAGCG
Organism: Psammodynastes pulverulentus; assembly: GCA_025802295.1. Lineage (NCBI taxonomy): Eukaryota > Metazoa > Chordata > Lepidosauria > Squamata > Psammodynastidae > Psammodynastes > Psammodynastes pulverulentus. The sequence goes on along the minus strand of JAOYMU010000001.1, from coordinate 112,887,140 downwards.
CCACCCTCTATTTGAACGCCACCCTTTATTTTACCGCCACTTTTTTGAATTC
>JAOYMU010000001.1:112867695-112877701 GCA_025802295.1 Psammodynastes pulverulentus | reverse complement strand
TTCCGTCTCCACCAATCGCGCGCTATTACTTCCGGGATATTTAGCGCGACGACGGGGGGTGCGTTCCGGCACCTTTCGTCGGCGAAAAAAAGCCCTGATTAAAATGATTTGAAATTGCCAATTAAGAACATCCTTGGGTGGCAAACTGAGCAGGTATCTTGGTCATGGTCTTCTTATTGCCCACTATAGTGAGATATTACTGTAAATTGCAATACCCATTACCCCAGTCTATCTTTCCCAGGTGTACATCAGAGTCAGCACATGCAAATTGGTGTGCAAGATGTCAGAGAGCTGGGCCATAAAAAAAATTGGGAATGATTTGTTCAGAGAAGTAATATTTTCAATTTATCCTCCTGGTGGGAATACCTGACCACACCCACCCACCTCACCCTTCTGCTCTTGGTGATGAATGAGCTTGTAGACTGTAAATCAAGGAGAAATTTTGTTCAAGAAACTGTCTGACTGCTTTCCCAGGAAGATGTGGTTTATGGTCTGAAAAGATGGGGTTCATTTGCCAAGAGCAGCACAAAACAATTTCCAGCACACTCTTTCAGAATACATATCTACCTTGGGGTAAATAAACAATGATTGCCTCTTTCATTTTGGGTGGTGAGAAATCAAATGGAGCCTTGAACTTCTTCCCTGCAATCCACTCCTCTTCAAGTTATTCTGGCATGCCTTCAAAGAAGTCTATTGCAACTGGGCCATAAAGCAGGAGTAGAAGACAAGCTCATTCGGTAGGATTTATGAGTTTGTTTCCTTTGCATCAAGGCTTACTCTAATGAGCTTTGGGAGATGGGAAGAGCCACAGCACAACAACAACAACATAGGGGCAGGGCAGCCCAGCTGGAGCACAGTCACCATTTAGAATAAACACACTTGAAATTCAATTAGAGCAATGTACTTTAGTATCGGATTCGGAATAGGACAGGACAGGACAGAATAGAATTTCTATTTTTCCAAGTGCACAAGGAATTTGTTTCTGGTGCAGAAGCTCTCAATGTGCATGCAAAAGATGATGATGATGATGATGATGATGATGATGATGATGATGATGATGATGATGATGACACTAGAATGGTGGCAGCAACCCGTATCAACCATCAGTGCCAGTGCCAGTGTGATACATTTTTTAATGTTCAGTTGACTGAGTTTCATTTTTAATGAATAAAAGAGATAATAATAATAATAATAATAATAATAATAATAATAATAATAATAATAACAACAACAACAACAACAATAACAATAAATAAAAACAAAAAATGTGGCATTTTCCATTCCTACTAGAACCTGAAAATGCATGATTTATAATTACCATGACTGAAGTGGGCCCAAAAGTCCCATCAATATGGAAAGTTAAACAGGAAGTAGGCAGATACAATCAGCTGCTTAAGATATGGGGAAATCCCCTTGGCCATCTGCTCAAGGTTCAGACTAATAAATGATCTTATCCAACTGCAGCCATGCAGTAGGGCTGTGTGGCATCCCATTCAGACAACCCAGATTCAGCGTTGCAGGCATCGGCAGTAGTTGTCATGAGTTTCCTGTTCCGATGAATTATTCCCAGAAACAAAGTGTGAAAATTTGGAAAGGATGAATTGGCTCTGTACTTGCATGGATAAGGAGAATCTTATTTGGACCCTGACTTACCAGTCTATGAATCTTAAGGCTCAACTAATGCCTTTTGGTCTCTCCATGATCATTCAAAATCTCTCTTCCATCTGTTATTATCAGGGAAACTTACAAAATACACTTATTCACACACACACACACACATCAATATCTGTTCTAAATAAAACGGAAGTACTGTAAAAACACTTTTTTTACAGGTGCCAACATGGTGAACATTCATTCATTCATTCATTCATAATATATAAATTCCATTTTTAACCATATTGTGTTTCTTCGTTGTTTACCGTCCTGTTAATTAACTAATATGTCTTAGAAAAATGTAGCCTCTTATTTTCAAGTACAATACCATGAATAAAGATGTTCCAGATGCCAAATGGAGCCTGGTAACAGTAGGTGAAATAAGGGAAGTACATAGCAAAATCATGGAGTGGCAGGACATTTTTTAAAAAAATCTGAATTGGCAATGCTTTGCTTGCTGTGCAATTTTGCTGAAAAGCTGAAAAAAGAGGAATAATTCATAGTTGGCAGTGTGAATTGGTTATAGTTAAGGAAAGTGGGAGTTGAACCCAATTACAAGAGAGCTGAAGGCTATAGTAAGGCAAATTATGAGCTGAATATAAGTAATGTTGATATTTCACTCAACAAATCCCCCAAATTATTCTGCACAAGTTCCCAGGTAATGTATAATTTTACCTAAATACTTTCATTTTAAAATAAATAAAGAAGAAGATAAGATTTTCTTCTTGTTTGTCTCATCCTTCATTTCTCTCCACAGTGTCTTCCCAATCTGGTTTCTTCTTTTTGTCTTCCTCTTTTGGTGTATCCACAATAGCTCCAACCAATCCACCATGTCCTTTCTTTATTAGATTTACCCTCTACTGTTTTTTAAACCTCCTTCTTACTATTTGTTCCTCCCCTGTTTGCAGTTGCAAAGAAATTGTCCTTTCTTCTTCCATTCTCTAGGAAAAATACTTCAAAGCAAAGTGTTATCTTCCAGTTGCTTCTCATTTTGATTCCCAAGAAGTCTTGGGATCAAACAGGATACAGCATCATTCAGAAGCAAAATAGGGCAGAAATCAATGTATCTTGATTCTGAGATGTTTTCAAATTATCTTGATTAACATTTTAAGAATTAAAATATAGGGGACATCCTAGCACTTCATTGGCACAGAGAAAGATGCTTGGGGATGCAGAAGTTGCAGGCGGTTTTTTAACACCAGTACATAGCTATTTATATTTTGATGTTGGATAGTTAACATTGGCTATTTCAGACACTTTTCCTTTTGAATCTATAATTTCTTTTCTAATAGGCATTGGACAAAATTGCTTAGTAAGAGAGAAACTCTGTAACTGATGCCCATTGATGGTATATTTGGTATACTCTTGAGTCAAATGGCATGTTATTATTTTTAAGGACATCTGCATTTCAATTAATAATTAGTATCATCAAGAAACCAGACAAAATTGCTTTAAAATGCATACCAAATTGTCAAAATGTAATCTTAAATCAGCGTGGGGAACTATGGCCCCTTTATGACTTATGGATTTCAACTCCCACAATTACTGAGTCAGAATGGTTGAAGTCAGGGTGAGTTGAAGCCAGGATGAGTTGAAGTCCAGAAATGATAAAGGGGCCATAGTTCCCCACCTCTGTCTTAAATAAATCCAAAGTCAACGTATTGACACTCCTCCATTTGAAACAGTTTCTCTCTGTACTTATAACATATTCTGTATTCAGAGCTTTATTCCGGAAATGTACCCATCTTGTGTTTCAGAAGCTATATGAGTGTACAAAAGCATCCATTCACTGAATTGTGCAATAGAAAACCAATAATATCAGGAAACTTCTAAGTGATCGTGGAGAGATGGAAATATGCTGTTGTAATGTGATGGGATGTGGGTGGAATGAAAAATTGGTATAACTTTAGTAAATCTAATTTGCTGATAAATCAGACTTTCAAATCTGTCACTACCCCACTCCTGGCTACTTTTTTCCCCATGTGTATTAAAACATGACTGATATTCTTTAAAAAGAGATGATGATGAAGAAGAAGAGGAATGAATGTACAGTTAGCTGAATATCCATGTAGGTGAGGGTAAAGGCAGAAATATAAAGAGAAGCAAAGGAGGTGATGCCCTCAGACTAGATGTCCAGAGAGTACAAGTGCTATAAATGCCTGTTACCATGCTGGTTGGAAATTTGAGAGGTGTATTCCCAACTCCTCTGGAGGATACCTAGTTTGTTTATAGCTACCCATCTCATTCAATTAAATAACAGAAAGGAACAAACAATTACAAATAAACATCTACTGCAGAACAGGGCTGTCAAACTCTTGGCCCATAGGCTGAATGCATCACACGCTGGCCATGCCCACACCTGGTTAAGTGAAGGGGGGGGAGTCCTGATACGTCATGTGATGCCACCATGATGATGTGAGTTTGACACACCTAAAAAACAGCTTAAAGCAATTAAAACCATAAAATATAGTCCACAGCAGAGTACATCCCATGCATTACTAACAGCAGGGGTGGGATTCTCCTGGTTCAGAGCGGTTCGGGCAAACCTCTATCTCCAACAATCAGCTGTTGAGAGAACTGGTTCTCTCCGACTATCAGGTCGGACCACCCACCCGCCCCTGCGCTATACTTACCTATATCCTCTCAGTTGATTCGCACATCTCAGGGATGTTACTCCCTAGAAGTAATATAGAAGATAAGTAATATTGAAAGCTGAGCACGTGTGCAAAGTGCGTGTGATCACCGAACCAGTTGTTAAACCGGTAGCATCCCACCACTGACTAACAGTATAACCAAATCACATGCTTCATTCCTCCACTGGATCTCCAGGCAAGCTGGCAAAGCCATGTTTGTTTGTTTGTTTGTTTGTTTGTTTTGTCAAGCATACATACATTGGATAATACATATAAGTATAAATATAATTATGAATATATAAAATGGATACACATAAGAGAAAAAGAAATTAGGATAGGGGACAGGAGACACGTTTGTGCACTTATGCATGCCCCTTAATGTCTTCAGAGCCTTCTGAAAGATCAGCAGGGCCAATGGCAAGCTAACCATGGGACAGACTGAGCAAGATTAGATAACATAACCCATTATTCCGTGGTTAAGTCCCCACTGTCTATCATTTGCATTCAGCCATACAGCAAAATTAGGCCCACGCTGCTTGGGAAAAAAAATATTCTGCAAGTCTTTTAATGGTACATTTATATGTATTTACATCAGTAGCTTTATTGTAGGGACTATGTCCCCTTGGGCACAGATCCTGAGGACAAAATTTTGAAAGTAAGGAATTTCTCCATTCACCCACTCAGCACCTACTTGCCTCTTCAGCTCAATGAACTGTTAACTAGCAGGGAATATATTACATACTATGTCAGAAGAGAAACTCTTGATAGAATTGTAAAGGAAAACTTTAGTATTTTTAAACAAATTTAGAAAAAAATTAGTCACCCAATGTTACTTCTGAATCATTAATCAACGTTATCCCATCTGAGTCTAAGTCTGGAATCTTTATTGGAACACAATACAGCCTTTTGACTTTAGCACTTGGACAGGACATTTTGCTGAGAAAAACAGAGGCCAACACTATTAGCACATGACTCCCACTGCCATGCTTTTCAGTCTCTATCTACAGTCCAAGGGACAAGGGCAAGGCAAGAGCAAGTATTTGTAGCCACTGTGCAAAGGACCAGAGATGCACAAGCAAACACTGTCCTCTTAATGCAAAAGCAAATGGGGAGAGAGAGAAGTATGACAGGGATTGCCAAACAATTAAAGTATTTGTCTTCTTGCAACAAGGCATCACTGGATTACAGCTGATTTTCAAAGCAACAGGGTGTTTTCAAGGAGTAGCAGCAGGAACTTCATCACGTTCACCAGCAATCTAAAACCGATGGGATGTCAGTGTTTCTAACATAGATGTTTGTGCGGTTAAGAATATTAAGGTTGCTGTTAAAAAAAAATCAAGCTTCTAATAATGTGTTCTATACCCTCTGCACTAATCAAACAGGTGCTAAGGATGAATGGGAACTCAGACACCAAACAGGTTACGTAGAAAACAAACATAGGGTCAGTCAAAAAGGACAAATGCACAAAGAATGAGGAATAAACAGGGTGAACTAGAAATCCAAGTACATGAGGACAGATATGGTATTGTTGCCATTACAGAAACTCGGTGAGATGAAACCCATGAATGGAATATACAGCTAGAGGGATTTAAACAGACCTAATAAAAGAAGAGACAGAGTTTCCCTGTATCTCTATAGAAATACAGCAGAACAATAATGAAAACTATCTTGAATGCATTTGGATAAATATAAAAGAAGGGGGGAAAGATGGAGGAGACCTCACTGTCTGTGCTCTTTCTCATGGTGCACCCTGAAGCAGATGGCTTGACCCTATGTTTATTTTCCAAAAGTTCTTTATGTTGTTGACAACATTATTGAGACAGAGCCTCTCCCCATGCAAACAGGAGTGTTTCTTGCTTTCTGAGACATGGTCATACTGGTTTTGTAACAATGTTTATAGAAACTGGTTATTTAGTTCATAGAAATAATCTGTGGCAAGATTGAGATCAGATATTTTAAATCTTTGCTGCGATCTTAGATGCAATAGAAAAGTTCCTAATTTGCTCTTGGCATTTTCTGATAGCTCTAATATAGGGAATTATATCTTATCATTTCTGGGGGTTTTCTTTTTAATTTCTGCAGAAGTGCTTCATTCTGCAGTGATATCTTACAAGAGCACATGGACAAACTGAAGACCAGGATCAGATATGCCCATAATTTTCTGAAGAAGTTTTAGTACAGTGTCCTACAGTGCTGGCATATTTGCACTCAGATTATATGATTTGACAGGAATACAGGGCAAAGACCGTTTTCCTCTTCTCGCTTCTCTGAATAGCAGCAAGGTAACACTGGAATTCCTCTATCAGGAGAAAATTGCCATATTACTTGTCACTGGAAAACTAGTGAATTTTTTTAAAAATCAGTCACGTTTTTAAAGCATCTCATAAACCAATTTATGAGAGATTGGTTGCAGGAGATCCAGATTACATTATATTTCATTTCTATTTTACTTTTTCACAGATGCTTCCACTTATTTTCATATCACAAAAAAAGAAAATATGAAAATAGCTAACAAAGTCATTTGTCTGTAGGACTACAATAAGAACATTGCAGAAAAGAAAACACTGCCAATTTTAGACGATCTCCTTCAAAAGTGGAGAATCTCCAAAGCTCCTGAATAATCCCTCCCTTTCTGTCTAACAAGTTTTCCTCAACTTGCAACCACATTTGGGACCAGAATTTCTGGTGTAAGTCATTGCAGTCATAAGTCGAGTCACCACATGAGCAGACCTGATTTTATAACCATCATTGCAGCAGTTGTAAATCAAGTAACAAGAATTATTAAACGAATCGTGTGGTTGTTAAGCAAATCCAGCTTCCTCATGGCACTTTTTGCTATTTTGGGGGGCAGAAACCAGCAAAACGTCCATAAATATTCATTCTCTCTGTGCCTTGTGGTTTGTATATTGTAAATTTTTAGTAGTATTTTATTTTTTAATAATGATTTTTGTAATCATTATTTTATATATTTGTTTTATTTGATTACACTGTGCAGAATCACTTTTTATGAGACATGCAATCATATAAATGTGATAGATAGACAAATAGATAAGCAAGCTCTGTTATTCCCTCCTCCTGTTTTTTAACACTGCTATTTGTTCTTCTAAATGTGAATTTCATTTGTCAAAGGCAAGGTTATGAACTTATGATAGAAAAATAACAAGCCAATTTTCAAATGGCTTTGCTATGCCAATAATCTAATATCTACATTTTTCTTTGTCTTTGGCTGGTCACTATAGGATTGAATCACAGTAAACAGAGTGTTGGAAGAAATATCCAGGTCCAGGTCCAAGCCAGGAGAAAGGCACTGGAAACAAAATTGAGGCTGGAGGCTGATTGGAAAGAAAGGTTCCCTTTATTGATGAAGTAGAACCATCAGCCACATGTGATTCTGGGCAGCTGACAAAATGGAATTGAGAGTGGGAGGTTTTTATACCTTCTTTGGGCTTTGTATTTGAGCTTCCTGTTCTTGTGCAAGAACATGTTCTTTAGTATTCTATTGGCTGTTGTCAGATTCATATGGGGTCATGTAGGGATTATGTAGGGGTCATAGCTGGCTCTATAGGCAAAAGAGGAAATGTAAATCCTAGATACTTGTCTGAGCTAATTTAGTTGAAGTTTGGACTGCTCTGGGGGTGTTGTAATGAATGGGCTTTGGACTGCTCTCGGCTGCTTCTAATCCTACCATTTTGCCTTTGTTTCGAAATATCCTGTCTTGAATGGATTACCAAATCTACATTTCTAAAAGGTGGCCTCCTCAGTTTCTGCTTGGGGACAGGGGGACTGGGGCTGGTTTCTGAATAGGCTGGCCCAGTCTTTCTTAATGGGCACAAAATATCTGCTGGGGTCTATTAAGAAAGCCTGAGTCTGCTTCCTGCCTCTAAAAAAACATGTTTCTCCATTTTTCATTTAAAGAAATATAATATTCTGCCTTTTTAAAATATTCCTCAAAATATTTCATTCTTTGAGGGGGGGGCTTCCCACAAGAGCAATACCCCAAGTCTTGATTTAAACTAGCATAATTCATAAACTTTTTTATTTCTGGATGTTATCCCACAGATGTCTTCAACTTTAACATTCCATGATTCTCTTGAGTTTTTTCGGAACAGCTTAACCTGCTGGTGGTAAGTTTATGAGAGCTTCTAAATTGTACAGTTTCATCAGACAATTTGAAACCTGCATAATAAAGCCTTTTGTACAGCTATTTAAACCATAATCACTCAATGTTGTTTCTTAGCCATTTTCTTTTCTTTTCTAAACCTGTAGGATAGATGTTTCTGCTAAAGGGTAAGTAATTAGAAAATGCCAACTAAGTTTGTGGGCAAATGGCTCAGGGAAAAATGGTTTTGTTTTTAAAGAAAAGCTTGGCCACGGGAAAAAGTGGTTTGGCTGCTTTACAACCAGCTGCATTGCTTTTGAAAAAACTTGAAAAGGGCTCTCTAGGAAACAACCCATTTATTTAATCTTCAAATGTAGGCTACTTCTGAATATACAGGGAACTCACCAGCACAGACCTCTCAGAATATTCAATCTAACAAGTAACAAGAAAAGAGCTTGCATATTGGGGTGGTTCGGCCCGGTTCAGGAAAACCAGATGTTAAAGTTACCGTATTTTTCGGAATATAAGACGCACCGGAGTATAAGACCACCTAACATTTTGGGGAGGAAAACAAGAAAAAAAATCTTACCTCAGCTTCTGCCTCCCAGCAATTGGCCTCCGTGCAGCAAGCAGAAAACTGTTTCAGTTTCACTTTCCCAGCACAGCCTAATTAGCACGTGGCTCCGCCCATTTCAGGCTGCAGGGATTGCTATAGCCTAATGGCAATCCCTGCACTCTGAAACAGCTGATGTTCGGAGCCGGATGCAAACAACCATCAGCTGCTTATGCCACTTAGGCTGTACTGAAGCTGCAACAGGCTTTTTGCTACTTGCTGCAAGGAGGCAAATTACTGGTGGGTGGGGCTTCTGCAACATTCAGTGTATAAGTCGCACCCAAATTTTCACTTGCTTTTGGGGGTAGAAAAAGTGTATCTTATACTCCGAAAAGTACGGTGCTAGTTTTGCACTTAGACAGGTGTTTGTTGCCCTATTCATATATATCACAGGCAACCAGTTTGGTGTAGAAGTGGTAGCCTAGAAACCAGGAGATTGTGAGTTCTAGTCCACATTAGGCATGAAAGCTAGCTGGGTGGCATTAGGCCAATCACCAGAAGACTGAATTCTAGTCAAGCTTTAGGAATGAAAGCTGATCACCTTCGGCCTATCTCTCTTACTTTCAGCCCAACCTTCCTTATGGGGTTGTTATTGTGGGGAAAATAGGAAAGAGTGTTAGATTATGTTAATCACTTCTTTACGGAATAAAAATCTAATAATATCTACATTTACAGACAATATTTCTCAAATCCTCTGTCATCTTGAATACATAGCCACCCCCACCCCACTTGTTAACTAATTTGAATGTCACATTTTAGCCACTATTGCCCTATTTTTACATTTTTTATATTCAATTTTTTGTTTTTAACATTTTATTTTTACAACATCCAGGGTCCCTCTGTAAAGCAAATGTTTCCAAATGTCTGAGGCAAGTTTTATTCTGTTTCAGGAACACTTTTCCATGAGGTAAATTTCCTGGATAAAAATCTTCTACTATTTTTTAGATAGATGATAGATAGATAGATAGATAGATAGATAGATAGATAGATAGATAGATAGATGGATGG
>JAOYMU010000001.1:112806504-112817413 GCA_025802295.1 Psammodynastes pulverulentus | reverse complement strand
GGCTCCAGAATTGAACGGGGGGCTTCCGGTTAGGACCTTTGTGGCTCTTTGAGTGTTTAAGGTTGCCGACCCCTGCAGTAGACAATCCACTCCAGCATTTCTGACAGACCATCCAGCCTCCACCTGAAGACTCGCAAATGAACTCACCACCTCATATGGCAGCCCTTTGGGCTTACAACTATTATGGTCAAGATGTTCTTATTCCCTAAATCCTTATTAAATGTGGTATATTTAATGGCCCAAAGTTAGTTAGTGGGTCCATGTCCACATTGTTTGAAGCTTGTTTAGTGTTACCCTTCCATACATTTTTGTGACATGATGTGTTTTTACAATTCTAGCCTAGTTTTCTAGTTTGTGTGAACTAATAACTTACGTCATTACATGAATCCAAAATGTAGCCTAACCCAATAAAGGTTTTCAGAAAGCAGCTTTCCTCTTATTCCTTCTGCTCCGTTTTTGTAAAAGAGAAGGAAGCTTTCTTCCCTCCCAACCCCCAGAGTCGGCAGACATTAGCGCTACCTGCATTTTTGTCACCCTGATGCTAATCTCATGAGATGCTAATCCTCGGAAAAGAAGAATTAACCAAGTGAGGGAGAAGCAGCTCCTGGATTAAGTCGTTACGGCGGTGCGCTGGCCTAGAAGTGGAGGTCTCACCTCACAATCAGGAGGGCTGTGAGTTCGATCCTAGGGAGAGGCTAATATTTGAAATAGACTCTCCTGCTCGAGCAGGGGGGATGTTGGACTAGATGACCTCCAAGGTCCCTTCCAACTCTGTTGGTTCTATGTTCTAGTTGGTGCCTTCTTCAGAATGTCTTCTAAGGCTTCCCAGAAGAAAGGCAGAAATGCTCCATCTGGGATCCCCATCAGAGGTGGGCTTCCTGCTGGTACCAGTAGGGTCCTCAGCAGTTCAGCTGCTGCAGCATGGCCCATGAATCTGGCCAGTTGTTTCTTCTGGGGTTCCACTTTTAGTTGCACAATTCTCTCTTCTCTGTACTTGTAATAACAATATAACTGTTAGCAGTAATAACAAATCAGCACCCCAGTTTATGTGTTTGCAAAATAATCATCTTTTCTTTGGATTCTCATGTTCAGAGATATGGTCATGGCAAAGTTTGGCACAGCCAAAGTTTCCAATCTTTCCTTATAATCTTTTCTTACCAGGCCACTTCTCTTCATGGGTGTTCCCCTTTGGACAAAGTTCAGTGGCCAGAACTAGACACAATGTTCTAGATACTGTACGTTCTGGCATAAGCAGAATGGAGTGGAACAATGATTTTTCATGATTTTGAGCCTGTATTTAACATTGACCTATTGTTGGCTCATATTCAACTTGCGCTCCACCAAAACAAGTTTCTCAAATATCACGTTGCCCAGCTCGGTGCCCTGCATCCCATAATCATGCTTTTGCTACCTAGATGAGGGAATTTTTCTGCCAATTATTCCAGCTTGTCAAGATCACACACCCCTCTGCCCCGAAGACAACAGATCACAGGAGCCATTTCATGGGCTCTGTCCCATTCTGGGTTCCCCAGGCCCGCTGGCAGAACCAGGTCTTCAGCGCCTTCCGGAAGAATGCTAGACTGGGGGCCATTCTGATCTCTGGGAGAATGATGTTCCAGAGAGAGGGAGCCATCACAGAGAAGGCCCTTCTTCTGGGTCCCACCAGGTGTATCTCCCTCAGGAATGGGACCTGCAACATTCCCTGCCTCCCCACTCTGTTAGGTCAGGTAGATTTGACTGGCAAAAGACGGTCCCTCAGATAACCTAGTCCCAAGCCATGAAGGGCTTTAAAGATGACAACCAGCACCTTGAATTGCACCCAGAAGCAAATCAGCAACCAATGCAGCTCCTTCAGGAGAGGTGATACATGTACACAATTAGTTAATTAATTAGTTAATTAAAGTAGTATTTATTAAATTATCTTCATGCAATAGATTTTGGGGGGTTGATAATCTGAAATTTCATGAAGAGGTCAATGAGCTGAAGGGTTTGGGAACTCCTTGCTCTCACTAAATAATTTAAATAATCTTATTGGGTAGAAAAAATAAGACTTTTTAAAAATAAAATATGAAAGAATATCTTTAAAAGACTGGGCCCTATTTTCTCCACTGAATTATTTTTTTTCTGATTACTGATTCTAATTTTTAACAGCTATATGGCAGGCAGGAGAAATATGGCCTTTTTGTGTTGAGAATTGCTGTGTCTGCTGAATTTTGCCAGTACAGATGGGTAATAATTTTGACCGGTTTGTTAAAACTTCCCAATATGTACACATTCATTATAAATTGGATGCTTCGTTATGAACTTGAAACTGAGCAATTTATTACTGTCAATGATCAGCTTACAACTCATATAACACAAATACAGTACTAAATTCTGTTGCTGGAAAAAGCAGTTGGGAATCAGAAAAGTGGAAACCTGCTGCAATTTCATCTTTTTACTGCCTATCCCTCTATTACATTATTATTTTTAGTAGCCAGCAAAACAAAACTCCGGTGATAAATCCAATGCTTTTACTAACCTCCAAAAAAACCCATATAGTCTGGAACAATGAAGAAATGAACAAACAAGAGCAGTATATACAAAATAAAAATATAAACAGGGTGCTGTTCACTTTAAACATTTGTGCTACTCCATTATAACGTTTTAAAAGAAAAATAACAAAAATGCAGAATAGATTAAAGAAAGGAGTATGGGAAGACAAATAATAAAGTGAGAATAAAAAGATTGCATTGATTTTGAGTTCTGCCCTCGAAGACATCGTTTGATGTGCAGCTCAAGGGGAGTATGGACTCTTCTTTTGGATACATTAATGTGCCCTGTGCCAACCCTCAACTGGGAAGAAAATCATGCTGTGATAAATTGAACAACTAATGCTGTCTTTAATGCAGAAAAATTTAATGGCTTCAGTTGTTGGATTTCTCTGGTTCTCTGGTCACTAAGGGGTATATTTATTTATTTATTTATTATTTTAATTTATATACCGCCCATCTCCGAGGACTCGGGGCGGTTTACAGCAGTCAAAATTAAAACAATATACAGTTAAAATACTAATTCAATTTAAATTTACATTTTTAAAACCCCATTTAAAAGGTTTATTGCCAAGATTATTGTCACTAAGTGATGTGGTGATGTGATGTTGCACTTGATGATGTTGCATCACTTAGTGGATGGCAATCCTGGTCCCAATTGCCATTGTAATCGGAGGACTATATGTAATGACTTTTGGTCTCTACATGGACACTTCTATATGGTTTTCTTAGCACCAATGCAGAAGTGATTTACTATACCCTTTTTTCAGTTTTTTAATCCACAGTCCTGGGATTTCCTAGTACAGACCAACTCATCTTTTCTAAAATCAACTAAGAATGACTAGGTGCTGCCACCTACTGAACATATAAAGGCTACTCAATTAATGTGTTCAATGCATGAATAGCAAACTAGACTAAAATTATATCCATCAACATTTTTTACGTTGAGTTTTAACCACATTTGAGAAACCACATTTCTCAACTTATTTCCTGGTTTTGTCTCCAAAGCTCTCTTTAAAACACAAGGTAACAGGTTGCTATGGGAACGTTGGTTCTACAACTGCTCTAATGACAATAACAAAGACAATTTCTGAGCATTTTCAATTCATAAATACTTTAATGATGCTTCTAGTCATATAGAACTGCTAATGCAAAAGAAAACATAAGCTCAATTTTCCCAATTTGAAAGAGACTTCCTGCCCTAAATACTTGATATGACACCAAAAAAAGCTAACACAAATAAGCAATCCATATTAAATTTATGTTAATACATCTTTATGTACTCTGGACAAAGTAGAAGCTTTATAAAAAGTTTGCACTCAGTATCAAATCTGTACAATTTATCCAGAGCTACATACATCTGGAATTTTCCCCAAGAAGTAAAGACAAGGCTTATATTTACATATTAAATAACTATGGCCTTTCTGTATAAGCATCATGGTTTTCTGTTAATTTTCAGAAGTAATTAAAGGCTTCCCAAATTTACAGATTATTTTCTCCTTGAATTAAGGACAATTCAAGAATGCTAAATCAACACAAAACCAAAGGAAACTTTGCCCAGAAACTCATCTTAAAATATTATTTTAATTAAAAATGTAACTATAAAGCTGGCTTGCTGCAAAGCAACAGCACTGTCTATCCCCAAGTGCTTTTTCAAAAAACACCGGTGGAACCACCATGACCCAGATGACTGAGAATCTCCACAGCCAGCATTGTCTACCATATTTCTTTGCAGGAATACCTTGGCCACACAAAGGTCCCACTGGGATGGAAAACAGCACCCCGGAGAGGAAGCTTTTCTTTGAACTGGATATTTTATGACTGGCTATGCCCATTATGGGGAAAAAAAATCTAAATGTGCTTACAGCCCACAAATGACACCTATTCCTATCCTGTTTATCAGAATCCACTCTTTCTTTCCTTCATACCAGGGGTGTCAAACTTGCATCATCACGGCGGCATCACGTGACGTATCGGGACTTTTTTCCCCTTTGCTAAACCAGATGGGGGCGGGGCTAGCAGGTGACACCCCTGGCCCGCGGGCTGCGAGTTTGACACCCCTGCTCCATATCCTCAATCAAACTTAATTTTTTTTCTCTTAAAACCATTCCAGAGATTATCCCACATCAGTTTTATTGTTAGTAATGAAAGGCTGCTGCAAGATTATGGAATGATAGAATAGAAGGGAATCCCCAACTTGCTGAGCTAAAGGTTAATTTGCAGATATGTTGAAGAAAATGCCTCATCTAAGAAGGAAAAGAAATAGACTTTTTTTTTTGCAGCGCATGAGTCATTTTTTAAATTCCCTGATCCAACCAGGAAGAAACTTGCTCTGTACAAGTGAGAACACAGTTTGGTTGCTGTAGCAGCCAACTAAACATTGAGCAATTGAGTTTGTTCTTTTCTAAGTATTTAGCAGTCTCTTTCCAATATTGCAAAAAGGTGCAGAACAGCATCTGCTTCCTTATAGGAAAGTATTCTTTATGAAAACTTCTGAGACTAAGTGAATGAGTTCTCCTGAACTGGCACCTATGTTAGATATTCCTTTTCATATTAGTGTATTCTGTTTTTTATCATATAGACCAGGGGTGTCAAACTTGTGGCCCGCGGACCAGATGTGTCACACACACTGGCCACGCCCATTGTTTTAGCAAAGGAGAAAAAAGTCGTGATACATCACTTGACGACCTGATGCCGCGAGTTTGAGACCCCTGACATAGACCCAAGGTTCTGCAGCTTCTGCCTGTCACTTTTCTTGCAGCTGAACTCATTCCTGGTATCAGAGCCCACCTAGGAAGGGAGCAAGAAACTGAAGGACAGAAATTTCTATTCCCCACTGCCCACTTAACAGAACAACAGAACAGAATAACACAGTTGGAAGACACTTTGGAAGTCTTCTAGTCCAACCTCCTGCTCAAGCAGGAAACCCTACGCCATTTCAGAGAAATGATTGTCCAATCTCTTAAAAATCTCCAGTGTTTTTTGTACCTCAAACACATTCTCTCTTCCTCAAAAACCACCTGTGCCAGCAGCAGAACGGAGTGACAAAATGTATTTTTCCAGTTCACCCTATTGTCTGCTCCCCAACAGAGTCTAGCTGCCATTTTTCTTGACTACCAATCTATGAAACCACAAGGAAGACATTTCACTTTATCCAAAGGGGGGAGGGATGCCTTCTTTTGTAGCAATAAGCTACTTGTCAACAAAACATCTACATAAGCATTTAAATAACGTTTTCATTTGGAAATATCATTACCATCATCCATAGCTAATTTATGCCATGGACCCATCATTGGAGCCATCCATTTAGCCTTCCAGTGTTGAAAATAAAGCCTTTCAATTATCAGTAGGCCAGAAAATCCATTTTCATTGTCCAGATGTCAGTTTCCATCCAACAGGAATATACTTCAAAAAAATATGAAACTTTGAGAATATCTTATGTCACGATTGATTTAATGCATATAACATCATCCTTCCAAAAAGAAACAATTATAACAGATTATTCAAGCATGTGAAATAAATGATGTATTAATCTCACTTCCAACAACATGGCAATTTACCTAAACCATTTCTATATAAGCTCAAAGGAACCCCACAAATCCAAAGTAGTATTTTTTGTGGATTTAGATAAGAGTCCAAGACCCACCAATTCAGTAACTTGCTTAAGAGTCTGCTATGAGCAGGAAATCAGTGACATGACATAGCTAAATTGGTCTTTTGAGGACAGGCAGTACGCAGAACTCAAGGACCATGTATTTGTCTGATTCAGGATTTAAAATCTATAGAGCAGGGGTGTCAAGCTTAATTTCATTGAGGGCTGCATCAGGGTTGTGATTGACCTCGGGGCGCTGGGTGGGCATGGCCAGCTTGATGCCAGTCACCAAGAGTGGCAGACCAGGTGGGTGTGGCCATCTGGGTAGGCATGGCCAGCTTGATGCCACTCCCCAAACTGCTGGCATGATTCCTTTTTGCATTGGGTAGACCAGGCCGAAGTCACGCAGGCCTGATTTTTGCATTGGGTACAAATATGATCTAGCAACATTCTTTTCCTTTCGTATTCCCATATAAAGTTTCAATCACATCCTGAGCTTATGTGTAAGATAGCCTTGAGCCATCCTTAGTTATACCAGTGTTAATGTAGTGTTTTCCCTATTAAGTATGAATGAAATTGCAAGATTGGTAAAATTTGTTATTTTCAGTCAGGTTAACCCATACTGGGTTTGATCCAAAGAGCAGAACAAAATGTACTGACCATGTCAGATTGATAGGGTCAGGCTTCCTCCCCTCTGCTCCCTGATCAGCCCTTTTGTCAGCATTCTGCTGTTGTTTCCCTAAAAAACTGGATGTAACAGCACAATGCTGATAAATTCTCAGAATTGCACAATAGAGTTATACTGCTTAATCAGCAGTATTATAATTGGTTTAATTCATGGCCTCTATTGGTTTAGAAGATTGAAAATATAAAACAGTAACCCATTCCCCTCACTTTTATGCAACAGAATGGAGGAATCTCAAGCTAAAAATTTCTTTTTGCATCTTCAATCTATTTTGTGTTGGGTTCTTTTGGGGAGGGCTCAGTTTGTGATACAATGAGATCTGTAGGAGGAAGGAAACAGGAAGAAGCCTAAACACGACAGTCCTACAGCTGGACCTGCCTCATTCCTGCTGCAGCATCATGATTGCCGGATGTTTTTCCAACTGCTGGTCATGAACAGGAGGAGGAGAACAAAGCCAGAGGAATCAACCAATCACTTTATCCAATGCTGGGTTTGCAAAATCAGAATAACATTAACTAGCAGTGAATAAAAACAGATGCAATAGAGGCAGGAGAGGAATCAGCAAAAGGAAACACAGATTTCTTGCTTTCTGCCAATTCAAGAATGGGGAGGATAGCACTTTAACTCAGCCATGATGATGGTTTTAAATAATATGCTACCAAATTTAAGTCTCACAAGGTGGCAACATCTGGCTGAAACCTTGTCCAATCTCAGAAATAAACAGTATCATCCTCATTAGTACCTGGATGGAAGACTTCCAAGGAATATCAGGGCTCTAGATTAAATTTTCTGTCTGTCTGTCTGTCTGTCTGTCTGTCTGTCTGTCTGTCTGTCTATCTATCTATCTATCTATCTATCTATCTATCTATCTATCTATCTATCTATCTATCTAGTATTTTGTGTGTGTGTGTGTGTATGTATAATATGTAGTATACATATAATCAAACAATAAATAGATTAATGGATCGCACACATCCCACAATTCTGGAAACATCATCAAGAAATTAGATGGACATGAACTCAACTGTAGGGATTTGACCTTACCAGCCTAAACAAGGTCAGAACCAATCACTATAAAAGTCTATCTCAACAGCAAAAGGGAAAAGCAAGTAAAGATCAATTCAGAACTTCCTTTAACTCTTGAAACTCCCAACCCTGAAAGAGCCATTACCTTACAATCCAGTGTAATACTACCCAGAAAGCTATTTAGCCAGATTTTTTCGTTTGCACCATAACAAATCACTACCAGCAGTCTCAAGGGAAGGAATCTCTGAAATTGTTGGATTATTGTTTCTAAACATTATTTATCATAAGTTTATTATGATTGCAAATATTACTTGCAAACTGCTGTGAAGATGTTGAACAATAGGCTGTTAAAATATTTAGAACCAAAAGAATAAGTATATAATAGATGAACAGAAGACTGTGAAGGACGTTCACTTTTAGAGTACCCAACCAAAAAGAAAAAAAAGAAAGATGGGGGAAACAACTATTCAGAGTGACCCAAAACATGGAAGAAAAGCATCACTCTTTAGAGTGAGAATTCTCAATTCCAATACATTTGTCTCCCCTGTGAGGATGCTATAAAGTTTTCAGCCAATATTCCTTTCAGATTGCAGCTTTACTCCCCTTATTAACAGAACTGTTGCTTAGACAGTCCATTTCTCATTAAAGGCCTACATATTAGGATTTGAATGTTCTCTTGAGAAATATGGCAATGGCTGCTTGGTATATTTTTCTATATTTTTTTTTTAAATTTAACTCTGAAACTGTTTATCAGAGCAGCATATACCACACATGTGGAGATGCATAATGTCCTAATTAGAAAAAGAATATTTGCTTATTACATTTATATCCCACCCCAATATGCAGGACAGCACACATAAGAGTATCTCAACTATTATCACCCAGCAGGGGCAAAGGCAAATTGGAGGGAATGATATTAAACTTCCTCTCTAGAACCATGGATAGTGGAACACTATATCAAGCCAATGAGAACACTCTCCTATCCAATAACTACTGTTTTTAAACTACAGTAGGTAGGAAATATAAAAGGTTTAGTACAAAAGTTGCATTTACGATAAAGAAAAAAATTACTTTAAATAAATCTAGGTCATTTCTTTATCTCTCAATTAGGTCTCTCAAACTCTAGCATCTCCAAGATGAATTGCAAGAAAAAATACTTGGTGTGACACTGGGGGAAGATAGAGAGGGAATCAGAGTGGACACAAGAGTCCATATTTGGGCCAGATCATAGCCATAAGGCAACAAAATTTTGCCACACTGTTTCCACCAGCAGCCCTATTTAAGGTGAACCATACCTTGCTGGGGAGGGACAGGTCCCAGGAACACCTAAAAGGCCACTGTGAGTATTCATGCTATCTGGTGGACAGAACTGCTGAGATTTTATCAGTTGGATTCTAATTGGGTAGGTCCAGAAGAATTGCTTGGTGTTATTGATGTTATTTGGATGAGCTTGATTCTATGACTCCTGAGGAATTGGTCCTCTGAACTGTGTGAGATCCAGGTCTGGATTGTCAAATTAGCTTGTGGTTAAATCCTTGTAATAATGTCAGCAACCCTGAGAGAAGGGATTTTCTCTCCAGCTGTGAAGCAGCCAGTGGTGTGCCTCTTTCTCAAGAGACCATCACTGAACCCTTCCATTTTGGGCAGTTATTGTCCCATCTCTAACTTTCCCTTTATGGGAAAGGTTATTGAGAAAAAAGTCAGATAGCAGTTGCACAGGGTCTTGGAGGAAGTACTGTATATTATCTAGACCTGTTTCAGTTGGATTTCAGGCCAGGGTGACTGAATCATGCTTGCTGATAACCTTTGGCAGAACCAGGGTAAGAGTGATGTGTTCATTTTTGTGCTCCATCCGTTAGCAACCCTCAGTAACCTTCTATATTACCATCCATATCCTTCTAAGATGCAAAGGCTGAAAGTGGGCGCCATGCTGTAGTGATTCATCTCCTTCAATGGTCCTA
The DNA here is from genome assembly GCA_025802295.1 of Psammodynastes pulverulentus. Lineage (NCBI taxonomy): Eukaryota > Metazoa > Chordata > Lepidosauria > Squamata > Psammodynastidae > Psammodynastes > Psammodynastes pulverulentus. The sequence goes on along the minus strand of JAOYMU010000001.1, from coordinate 112,807,618 downwards.
TTCAGTCAACATTGACGGGGAGTAGAGGTCATGCCCATAACCCTCTACATGTGATGTGCCACTGAGTCAACATTCTTGCCCCTTTTGTATAACATCTGCATGGAACTGCTGGTTGAAATAATGTGTCAGTTCAGGGTCTAGTATTAGCCAAATGCTGAGGATACTTAATTGTACATATCAGCCCTGAGCTGATCAATTCTCCAATCAAAACCAGTGTGCAATTTGAGATCCTCCTGGACTCAGCCACTGTTAAAGATCAACTTTACGTAAATAAGTCTACTATATGCAACACTTGCACTCTTTAAGTCCTTCAGATGGTTAATCATGCCTTAATCACCTCATGGTTGGACTACTGCAATGTACTGTACATCTGGAAACTAGAGGCGGTTCAAAATGTAATGTACACTTCATTTACACCCATGTGACATCACTGCTTTGCAAGTCACAAGTCACATAAACAGCTTTTCATAGCTTAGCATCTGATTTTAGGGACAGCTTTTCTCTGATTGCTTCTGCCTATCTGGCTCAATCAGGCTGAGTGGATATGCTCTGGGGATCTTTAACCAAATATTGCCATCTTGCAGGAATGAGGAAGCATGTTGTCTTTGTTGTAGCAACTGTCTTCGGAAAAACAACCTCCACAGATACATATAGTTCCACTGTTCAAATCTTCCAAAACTCTCTTCCCAACTCTGGGGTGAACATGCTTGGCAAATTTTTCTGGATATTATTTATGTGATTTGTCTGGACAGTCATGTTGTTGCTAAAATTACATATTATTTTAAATATTGTAAGCTGCCCAGAATCTTTTTGGTGGTGAGCAACCTTATAATCTAATCAATGATACAACCATGTGAGATGAAATGGCTGATTTAAGTCTTTTTCAAAAATCTTTAAAAATCCTGAATCCCTCCCAAAAGATTGAGGTGATCCTCTCATTTTGGAGAGAGAATGAAGGGTTTAAATACCTCAAACCTTCTATCTATCTATCTATCTATCTATCTATCTATCTATCTATCTATCTATCTATCTATCTATCTTTTCGGAGATTTTCACGGGTATAGGTATGTAGGTTTTGGCATATTCGGGTCTTGTCCCATGTAAACTTGAGGGT
>JAOYMU010000001.1:112773726-112790043 GCA_025802295.1 Psammodynastes pulverulentus | reverse complement strand
TAAGAGTCAGCTACGCAAAACAGTGTGACCTCCTCCTTGCACTGCACTGCTGTTTGACACCTAACACAGGGATGTCCAAACTTGTCAACTTTAAGACTTGTGGTCTTCAACTCCCAGAATTCCCCAGCCAGCTATGCTGGCTGAGGAATACTGGGAGTTGAAGTTCACAAGTCTTAAAGCTGACAAGTTTGGACATCCCTGGCTTAAGAGATAATAAACTTCCAAGCAAAACAACAGTACATTCATAGGAGGATGAGTTTGCATATCATATAGAGCACAGCTGTCAATTGCTTTACGTGACGTATCACTTTTTTACAATTATTTATTGTTCATATGAATTAGGTATTACTCATTAAACCAATCTTGAATATATAACACAGGAGGCTTATAGCAATGTGTGCAAACGTCCCATATATTTTGGGAATGTTACATACATTTCTCATCAACTTTACAACATAAGCAGATTATTTACTAATCAGTATTTAAAGTGAGAATTATTTTAAGCAATTTCATCTAAAATATGAAGAACAACTAATACTGGACAATCTTTATTTACCTTTCAAACCACTGCTTTATGCTCAGCATGAGAGATTCATCAGGATAAATTTGATTCTCTCTTAAGTAGTATAGGATATCAATACATTTGTTTTTCAAATGGTCATCCTTCACAGGCTGGCAAAAGTTGAAGAAAAGTATCATTGTTGTCGAAGCAGGAGTCAGATTTTCAGCTACCATCTCATGAAACAACTGAAATGCAAGGTTTCTTTCTTGGTTGAGTAGGGCACCCAAAATGCAGTCTCCATAATTTTGTCTTGAATGATATGAGACTTTTTTAAGCTTTTCCAGTAGTACCAAGGTCTCTTTCCAGTGTGGGGAATCACTCAAACCTCTGATGAGCAAAGAATAAGCTGATGCTTCTAAAGATTTATATTTGGCTTTCATAATATTATAGATGTCAAAAATTTCTCCTATGTCCTTATGAAAAACACATATAGCCAAGTACTTCACCAAACTACTGTATTCAATGTCTCCATCACGTTTAGCCATTGCAACCAGCAAGGATTTAGCCACATCTACTGGGCTATGATTACTTATCATGCTCTCAAACATAACATCTTCAAATTTTTTAAGATGTTGATATTCTTCTTTTAACTTCTCCCATTCCTTGGTACTCAAAGGTGTGTCCGGAGGAGAGACTATGTTCAAAGAACTAGAAGAATCATTTGCAACTGCATTATTTGTATTGCACGTTGCCCTCATCTTGGATGACCCAGCAGCAAATGCACTGAAAGGCTTCAGGGGAAATCTACCTTTACCAGCTTTTTTCTCCATCATACTGTTATCTTTTATTTTCATTTCTGGATTAAATGCTTTAGGATCTATCGACTCTGTCCATCTACACAATGTAGTAGAAGTAAAACACCTACACATAGCTGGGAAGTTTTGCTTTGTTGACACAGGGAGGAATGTTAATGTCTGCAAAACCCAATTTCTTATTGGGAGGAAAAAACCCATAATACCAAATAATTAAAAATGAACTTTAAAAAAAAGAACCAGTTTGTAATAAATATATGAAAAATAAGGAAATGGACAGATTGTCCAAAAATCTGGAATAATAAATGATTGATGTCACTAATACTTTTATGTAATTAAACCAAATCAGTGTTTATCATCCTCAGAAGAAAATCAACTAAAAATTTGAAATGAGAACGTCTTTTCCTTCATTTGTCAAAATGCTTGACAGAAGCATATTTCTGAAGCTCCTTCATTAGTGGTACCTGCACACAAGAAAGTCAAGCACAATGATGTGAGATTTTCATTCAGGTCAGACTGCATGAAAACAAATCATATTTCCTTAAAATGACAAAGATAAACTATAAATTGCACTCAGTAAGAATGGTGATGTTTCGCTTATCTAATCAGATTCAATTTTCAGTACTTATCTTAGAGAGACAAACTAACTCTGTAACTATCCCTAAAATTGAAACCTGCAGGGCTGCCATGGATCAAGAATCTGATTTTGCTTATAGAACCTGTCATTTAAACAGGTATACTCAACAGCATAAGGCTGCTGAAGCAAAGGTATAAAAGAAACAATCCAGGTAGCTGTATTGTCTGTTCCAACCACCTTTAAAAAAAATTAGCATTAGAATAATTAAGTATCTTTATTGCAGTCAGAGACCAGTATTATTATGTATTGGTCTTCAACTACAATAAACTATTAACTCAATAGTTTAAAATCTGTCAAATATATATACATACATATATACAGCAGAATTTAACTACACTTAGGGCCATGGATAACTGAGTAAAATAAGTAAAAAAATTAATCAGAATGACCAGGGATTTATGCTGTGGGCCAGCATAAAATGGGCAATGCTGTATAATAATAACAACTATTTATATAATGTATATAAATACATGTGTAATCAAATACATTTAACAGTTTTAATAGCCTGTTCACCACATGAGCAAACCTTCATCTGAATTGGATGCCTTTATAACTCCCTTCTAAGCCCGCAAGGCATCAAATAATGCCTTCTTAAATGAAGGGACTGTAATTTGATTTAGGCATTTAGATGGTCAGGAGCATATCCTTGGAAAGAGACACGAGATGTAATGGGACATTAATATTTTTAATCTTCTGCCTGAGGGCCACATAGGATGAACTTTAATTGCTTATTGGAAAAAGTAAAGCAGATTTGGCCATCATGCCTCAAAATTAAACTGATCCCTCTTTTCACTGGGGTGGGTTGGTTTTGTTTTGTTTTTTAGGAAAGACGTTTCTTCTGAATTTTTTTACTTTGAGATCTATAATAGAGGGGCCTGGTGGCTAAACTGCTCAGCTATTAACTCTACTTGTTCGAGTCCCAGAACGGAAAGTTCAGGCCGAATTACCAAGGGCATCGGTTCAACTCTTGCTAGCTAAAGCTCTTGACGCGCACCGCACGCTATACGAAGCGTAGTTTATATTAAAGTGTCTTACACAGGCAGGTTAAAACAGGACCAACTTAATCCGGGCGATGAAGACAATCGGTTCAAAACTCCACGAAAAAGCCGCAGCTACCGCAGTAAGGGAACCACGCGCACTACTTTCTCCGGAAATTTCCTCCAATCGAAGCACTCTCCTCCGATTGGACGATTAGCGCACGTGAGGTCTATGCGGGCGGTGGGTAGAGATCCAATAGCCGGCAGGCAGCAGCCATGTTTATTAAGCCCGCCTCCCGCTTTCCGTTTTCTCCCTGTAGGTTATACAGCAGTTCCTTTTTTTTTTTTTGGCCTATCCGTAAACTGGAGAGAGGAGAAGGAGGAGGGATTATATGACGGCTTCTCCGTTTCTCGGATGTTGCCGATAGTGACGGCGGTTAGTGGGGGGAGGCGCGTACTTGAGTGACGATGGACTGGAAACAGGCGCTGAAAAGCCGGCTGGCAGTCAGTACCGACCGTGAGTGGAAAAGAAACCTTTTTTTCCCCCCATTAGCCCGGTGGCGCGTGACTGGGGAGTGTCTGTTAAACGGGGAGGGGCTAAACGAAGGCCTGCCCGCCTTGCGCTCCTCTAGCTTTGCGTGGAGGAGACAGGCTACCTGCGCTGCCTCGGAATCTGAGGGAGAATAGAAAGGTTTTTGGTGGGGTTTGTTTGTTTTAGGCTCCGTGCTTCACAGCAGTGTCAAACGAGATTTAATACTATCTTATAGTGAATAAGATTTAGTTTACTTCACTGGCTTCTGTCTGCCCTAGTAAATCATTCAGCGAGAAAGGACAAGATAGATAGACAGCCTAACAAAGCCCCCTGTGAGGTAGGCGATGAGGTTGAGCTGTAAGGGCCCTGTCATATCTGTATGTATCTGTCCTCACTGCGGAAGGGATTGCCACTCGGATTGGCCTTTTTGGCCACACTAGGTGCTGTTTTAGCATCTCTGTTCAGAGCACAATACCATAGTCTTTCGAGACTGAAGGATGCCGAAGAAGGACGGCCCTGTCATAACACTAGCACTTAGACTTACATACCGTTTCATAGTGCTTTACAGACCTCTCTATTGGGTTTACAGAATCAGCATATTGCCCCCAACAATCTGGATCCTCATATTACCCACCTGGGAAGGATGGAAGGCTAAGTCAACTTTGAACCGTGAGATTCGAACTGCTAAATTGCAGCCAGCCAGCAGAAATAACCCTTTTTTTTGGCCAGGCATAATTTATTGAACAGACACAATGTGTTTCACTAAGTTGCCCCCTTTGCTGGATTTGTATAAATACAATGAGCTGCCAATTGCTGATTTAGTTTTAGCTTGTGTGGAACAACCAAAGAGAGATGAAAAGAGCATACTGAAACACTTGTGGGAAGTGCCCCCCCCCCAATGAAATAGTTTGGGGAATATTAAGAGTCAGAATATTATATTTCCCTAAGGGGAAATGGAGAAACATGCTCTTAAAGGGGGAAAGCAGCCACAGTGTTCCTGCTGTAGGAAAACTTAAGTTGCTTCAAGCAGAACTCTGAAGTCTTTAGAGATGGATATTGTGCCCATTAAGAAATCTAGGCTAACCTATTCATAAACGAAACTTCTTCAGCCTACTTCCCCCAGAAGGCTGGAGTTTATGGGATTAAGAATTTACATTCCCCCACCCAAATTCTAAGGACAGGACACAATCTGTAGGACATAATAAGACTAACCCACCACCGTTGAAATAGTAAAAGACACAAGGCTTGCTACATCGCACAACCCCCTGGAGCATCTCAATCACCAAACCCCAGAACCCTATAAAAATCCATCCACTCACTTAGCCATTTTGTCAGCCACCCCAGAAACATGCTGCTGTCACTGAAGCTTCTGGAAACCAAATAAACAGAAATCTTCTTTCCAAGGAGCCAGCCTCCATTTTATTTCTAGTGTTTTTCTCCCAGCTTGGAACCGGGCTGGATTTTTCTTCCTACACTCTGTACGGTAGAGATGTCAACATTCAAGATACCCTGGAAGATATTCCCTCCTTACAAGAATCTTCATTACTAGAAGACAAATATGATTAGGGAACTGAAGGCTAAAAACATATGAAGAACAATTGGAGGAACTGGATATGTCTAGTTTAATGAAAAGAAGGACTAGGAGTGATGTGATAGCAGTGTTCCAATATCTCAGGGGATAACACAAAGAAGGAGTCAAGTTATTCTTCAAAACATATGAAGGAAGGACAAGAAGCAATGGAGAGAAGCAACCTAGAGTTAAGGAGAAATTTCCTGACAGAACAATTAACAACTTGCCTTTAGAAGTTGTGGGTGCTCCAACAATAGAAGTTTTTAAGACAAGATTGGACAACCATTTGTCTGAAATAGTATAGGTTACCTGCTTGAACAGTGGGTGGACTAGATGATCTCCAAGGTACCTTCAATTCCATTATTCCATTAAATTCAGTCATTACTTATAAGGCAGAGGAACTGTTGGCATAACTCACTGAAATACGGCAAGCAGTGAAAAAAGAATTGTGTGCTTCATTGATTATAGAAAGACCTTTGATTGTGTTTATCACATCAAGTTCAGAAAAATGAGAATTCCAGAATATCTCATTATCCTCATGAGAAACTTACACACCTGTCAGGAAGCCACAATACAAACAGAACAGACTGGCTCCAGGTTGACAAAGGACTGTAACAAAGTTGCATCTTCTCTCCTTATTTATTCAACTTACATGTTGAATATGTATTAAGTGAAGTTGGATTAAAAGATGATGTGGTTTTAAAATTGGAGAAACATTACGGTAATTACTTCTACTATCTGATGACATGGATCCTGATAGCTAAAAATGCAAAACATCTGCAAAAAAGGTAATAAAACCTATGGAGCACAGGGGAAAAAGCGGGGCTAAAATTAAATACAAGGAAGATCAAATTAATTACAAGTACAACAAGCAGCCTTACCATTGACAGTGAAGATATTGAAATGGTAGATAGCTTCTTGTCTTTTAGGATTAACCATCAGCAGCAAAGCAAGATGTCCTTGACTTATGACTGGTCACTTAGCAACCATTCGAAGTTCCACAGACCTGCCCCCTCAGATCCCATTTTGAAGTTATGGCCATTGCAATCATTCACTTTTATGATTGTAAGGGCACTGCAGCACCTTCCTCCCATCTCTCACTCCACCAGGTTCCCTAGGTTCCCTCCCATAGGTCTCGTATGCTGTTAGCATAAAAGGATTTTATGGACATTTCTTTATTATTCTTTCAATTTCATAGAGAAAGATGTTTCCAATCAGTACATGGGATTCAAATCAAAATTATTTTTCACATAGAAATTTGTTTTATAAAGTAGGCTATATAAATGAAAGGTAATTAATTATACTCTGTTTTGTGTTATTTAGCTAAAAGGAGCGACCAAGAATTGAAGGATGAAGAGATGAAGTTGTTTACAAAATACTACCTGGAATGGAAAGGAGGAAGAAAAAGTGCTGGTACCTCTTATGTGAACATACCAAGGTTTTATTACAGGGTAGGTTTTCAATGTTGCTATATGTAAGATCTTTAAAATACACACAACTTTTGTGATAAAACAATTTAATTAACAAAAAGAATAAGGCACCAAGAATCATTAAAATTATACAAAACCTACAGTACTATTTCAGCTGATCTCAGATTTCTAAAACTTCAGGTATTTAAAAACTGCAGGATTAAGTTGGATGTTTTGATACAAATAGTAAAAATATATCAGAAATTTCAGCTTCAAAAGCAAGATACTAGAACAATATCAGGTGTTTACACAAAACTATTTTTAAAACTGATTTCTGTAGATACAGCATTATCTACCAATTGTAGACACTTTTTTTTTTACTAGGAAGATAATTAGTTTAGTTCTGTTGAATGGGAGTGGAATCAGGATTGGAACTCCATGTCAACAAAAATAATAATTAATTCTATAGCTAACTTGTATCATATCCAGTAAAATTGTAATAGTCTTGCACATACAGGTTTGTGATATTTTAAGAGTCCAATTCAAGGTGTTGGTTATTACCTTATAAAGCCCTTTATGACACGATACCCTGGTCCCATGTCATAAAGGGGCTAGCTCACCCCATTTGTTCCAATGGAAAGGGCCCTTTTCTACTGTGGCCCCTGTCCACTGGAATATTCTCCCAGTGAAGACCACCCTACTATTATTATTATTATTATTATTATTATTATTATTATTATTATTCAAACTTATAGCCCGCTCCCTCTCCCCAAAGGGACTCGGGGCGGGGTACAGAATAAACCGAAAACGGTTAATATACAGTAAAAATATACAAGAGATAAAACATTGATATATGTAAATCCGCCACTACTTGGCCTGGGCTGCTACATTGGGGATGGTTAAATGGGTAGAGAAGATCCCTACCCCAGACCGCTCATCATCTTGGTTTCTAGCTTTTCTTTGTAATTCCTCTAATTTTAATTGTCTTTTAAGACTTTTTTCACTTTTTATCACATTGTAAGCCACCCACAGTCATTGTATCAGTGAGACGCGTGGCATAAATAAATAAGTAGGTAAATAAATAAAGTGTGTTAACACTTTCATCTTTCATTATCTGAGACAGTACTACTATTCAATGAAACCTCATTTTAATGAATTAATTCAAAGAAGTCCACTCCAAAGGTTATCCACAAGCACAATCAATGAAGTTGATTGTGAACTCTGAACTGAAACCTGATTTCCAAGGGTCCAGATAATTTACTCCTTTCGAGTTCTGGACCTGTAAAGCACAAATTGGAAACCAGTCTGTTAATATAGTTAGATCAAGGGAATGTTTCTTGTGCAGGAGGTGCAGCTAGATTCTTTAAGTGATAATGGACGACTTATTTATCAGAGGCTAGAGAGGTCAGCATGGAATTCTTGTTTGATCAAATAAGAAGGAATGAAGGCCATGAACATGACATGTGAATAGCAAATGTTAACTTAAGAACAACCTCGTAAGGAAATTTCACATGGCAAGCTGAAACTTTTGGCTAAAAATAAATTGCAAAACAAATAGAAACAGTGAAGAACTCAGGTGTATTGGGGAAAAAAGAATGGATGCCAGCGTTATTTGAGTTTAGACTCCTTAGATATACTTTTATGGAAGTGGTAATACCTAACTTCCTATTTAGTTTTTTTATCTCTATATTTTTACTTTTGAACACCCTTTCTCTGTTTAAACCATTAAAAAAAATCTTGATTATAAAGGGGACTTTTTGGATTATAGAAAAAAATTGGGGCAACTGTTAACAGATGCACCGAAGAAGTTAAGTACTATCAATTGCCAATTCTTTGTTCATTAGTAATAATGGATAATGAGGTGGGGCAAAATACAGCCAAAGATGAGAAAAGAAAGAGAAAGAAAGAAAGAAAGAAAGAAAGAAAGAAAGAAAGAAAGAAAGAAAGAAAGAAAGACTATTTAAAGAGTTCTTATAGCACAAATAACATTTATGTAAACAAGTTTCAAAATATACTTGTGCTGCAAATTACAATTCTTTTCTTTTTGTAGCTGCCAGCAGAAGATGAAATATTGTTACAAAAATTAAGAGAAGAATCTAGAGCAGTCTTTTTGCAGAGAAAAAGTAGGGAATTGCTAGACAACGAAGAATTGCAGGTATGAAAAAATTGAAAATATGACTTAATTTCAGATCACTGTTTTGAAAACTTTACTATCCCCTAAGTGGTATTTCTCTCATCATTTTTAAATCTCCTTTTTAAGAATTTGTGGTTTCTCTTGGATGAACATCAGACACCACCTATCATGAGGGATGAAGCAATGATTAATTATGAAAACTTCTTGAAAGTTGGTGAAAAAGCTGGATCCAAGTGCAAGTAAGGCCTTTATTTTGAAACAGTTACAGGAGCTTGATTTGCCTAGTGTTTTTGATACATCTAGGCCAATATTCAGATCTGAGATTGAATGAAGGGAGGGAAAATGTATTGATGAATTATATATTATATAATTATATATTATATTTGTATATGAAGTTATAGTTTATTAATGAACAGAAGACAAAATCCAGATTGTGATCATGTGACCACAGAAATAATGGGATAGCCAGAACTTGAGGACTGGTCGTAACCACCAGTCATTCACTGTAGTCATAATTTGAATGGTCACTAAATACAAATGCTATTTGTAATTAGAAGTGAATATTTGATAGATTGTATGATCTATTTAGAATATGGATTTGAATATTTATCAAAGATAGGAAAATAGGACGAACAATTTCAAATTATACATAAATTGTAAGAAAAAGTGTAGAAAGTACAGAGAAGTTCTAAGAGGTTAAGTGGGTTGATAAATTTTCCCCTCAAGTTGCATCAGAATATCAGAAATATATTCAGAATACAAATTTCTGTTACTTCATTTATTCCATTATTCATTATATAACTGACATTCAATCTGCAAAGACATTAATCTTCAAAATTTCAGTACTAAATTTATGTTTTACAGGCAATTCTTCACAGCTAAAATTTTTGCTAAATTACTTCATAATGATCCCTATGGAAGAATATCTATCATGCAGTTTTTCAATTATGTAATGAGAAAAGGTGAGTCCTTTTGATCCATTGTGACAAGATGTGTAATAATGCAGATTATATTATTAGATTCTATAAAGTAGAAGTGATTTGAGACTGCGTTCTGTTTTAAACTGTGTGGAGAACCATTTTCCTAAAAGTGGGCATGAGCTGGATGAGTAGATCAAAATAAGTGGTAATCAGTATTGTCTATGTTTTTCTATTTTAATCATAATTTAATATGTGATAATCATTAAATTTATCATAATTATTAACCACATCATTATCTTGTTATACTTCATTATTATCACTGCTAACTTGATACTGTTGTTTATTCTCTAGGCTATTATCGTAATAGCAAATTATAATGACTATTATTCACACTTTCACTTTATTTTTATTCTTTCTAATGCAATTAAATGTTGGAAAAATATGATGATGACAGAAGCCAGCCAATTAAAAAAAAAAGAGATACGGGCTTGGTATGGGTAGAAGCTGCAAGGAAAAATTCCAGAAAAAAATGGACACATCAGAATGGGTTGTTCTAAGTCCTCTCTTCTTATCTGTTCATGTGACCTAGGAAAGAGCATATGCAATTTCCTTTTGTTTACTGGTAGAATATACATGGAAACATACTTAGAACCAACAAGAGAAGCATAGAAACCCACCCAAAAATTCAACAGAGCTGTAGTTTCTTTTCTCTTGTGTGCCAGTAAGTTTCACGCATCAAATAATTAAATCTGCTTCGTTCAGCTGTTTCATGCTTTTTTCCCTCCTTCCCAATGGGTTAGCTTAGCATTATCAATCAGTGGTTGATAGCTGAGGGAGATGGACGGTTCAGAAATTTGAAAAATAAACAAATAAAGCTAATCTGCAATTATAAGCACCCATGCCAGAATCACAACAATGGCTTAATAACAATTTAGTGGGTCAAAAAAATTCAGATGTAAGGCAGACAGAAAGAAACAAAAGCCAAAAACATTATTTTATTATACAGAAGATCCCTCTTATGACTATTAAGAATAGTCATCAGTTAAGCAAAACAGAAATCATAGTGGATCTCAGGAGATTTGTAAATTAAAACATTAGAATACCAGATAATATTCAGTTCTCTGCAACTATATATATATATGGTATTTGAATTTGTAGAATTTGCTTTAACAGGTTTTTGAATTTTATTCGTAATTAATTTAAATAAGAAGTATCTAGTTTGCTGTTGTTGGAATATCTATGAATACCAATATCTTTCTAATGTTCTTTCAATTTCTTACTATATCTTATTTTACCTGTCTGGAAATCCACTGGGTATTTTTTAATCTGCTTCACAGTATGGCTGTACCAGACAAGAATAGGCCTCAGTTTATATGATGTGGCTGGACAAGGTTACCTCAGAGAATCAGTAAGTGAGGAATAATAATTAATATGGTTATCTAATGTAACTGAAATGATTTCTGTTGTCTATCTTCATTTAAAAGAGAGCAGTTAGAGGGAACATGTTTAATAATCAGCTGTTTATATATAATCAGAAAGATTTCAAGTAAGCCATCAGGAGTACTGTAATTTTGCCAGAGTACAAATTTGATTAACAAATAAAATCATATTGTAATATAATTGTTTATGGAAGAGTATAGTTCACATAGCATTAATTAATTACGGCCTGATATTTTTAATATGTGACCACTCTGCATTCCAAGGAATCTTGACTGTAGAGTTAACTTAGCTTTTTTTTTAACTAAACAGGATAAAGCTGCACTACAGCTCTCACAAATGGAGTCCCATATTGCCATATTTTTTTACAATTACAAGTAATCCTCAGCTTGCAACCACAATAGAATCCAAAGTTTCTGTTGCTAAGCAACACACTTGTTAATTGAGTTTTTCCCCATTTTATGACCTTCTTGAAGTTAAGTTTTTAATATGGTTGTTAAGTGAATCTGGCTTCCCCATTGACTTTGCTTGTCAGAAAGTCACAAAAGGTAATCAAATGATCCTGGGACGCTGCAACTATCATAAACCAGTTGTCCACATCTTCATCACATGACCAAAGGGATGCTGTAATAATGGTTGTAAGTGTGAAAAAGGGTCATAAGTCACTTTTTTCAGTGCCACTGTAACTTCGAATGGTTACGAAATGAATGGTTGTAAGGAAAGTACTACTTATATATCACCCCATAAATTGTGCATGCATCAGAGAACGGATCCATAATGTTTGTGCATTATGTGACTTGCAGGGTTAATAGAGGACCATAAAGAGATGTTCTTTAGATACAAAAGCTATGAAAACACTTAAGAAAAAAAAAGATGTTCAGTCTGTTCCTTCTACAAACTATAGGGCAAATGTAAAAAGTTTCAGATTTAATCATAATGACATCTGGTATAAATATTCATTTTCTTGTTTAATTTTCTAGGATTTAGAAAATTATATATTGGAACTCATTCCCACTTTGCCACAGTTGGATGGTTTAGAAAAATCCTTTTACTCATTTTATGTATGCACTGCTGTCAGAAAATTTTTCTTCTTTTTAGATCCTCTCAGAACTGGTAGGTTTAAATTACTCCTCTTTTTAAAAATTCGAATCCAGTAACATAATCCAAACTATACAAATATATGCCTGTTTTGAATATATTATGGTTTGATATGATCCAGTCACCTTTCTTTTCTTGTATAGCTATCAAGAAATAATTAAAAGATTGTTGTTAAGATTGCTGTTCAGTGATTAATTTTAAACCTAATGATACTAGATTGAAACTATCTTGCTTCAATAAATCACAATTATTGAAACTATGAAGACTAACTCGATTTCTCCAGATTAAGACATAATTGTCATAGTAAAAATTGGAAACATAAGCTTCCAGTTTTTCTTGGCTATTAATGTGTTCCTGAAGGCTTGCTCATAAATCTGAAAACCTGAATCATTCGTAGGAAGAAAGATTTGATAGTAATTTAGTTTTTGACTGAAACTTTCAGCCAGGAAGGGATTTATTTTAGTTAATTAGTCATGTATATTTTTGGTCTGACGCATTTTGTACCAATATACTAGTAATAGCTAAATCATCATTGTCAGTTGGTTGAATTTATGCAGAACACAATGATCACAATTATGTTTTTCGTGTGTTAAAGCTGTCATTGATAAATGAAAATTTCCTTGTTCACATTTTTGTATTAACCTTTGAGATGGCAAATTATAAATTGATGATGATGCTTGTGGGAAATAGTTGGACTGTTGTGGCTTCAGTACAGATATTTACAAGAATTTGACATGACACCCAAGCCTTCAGTTTTACCATTTGCTACCACAATAGCAGCTGTTTAAATTAGGAATGAGCTCTGCATGCAGACAGAGCTTTCTTTCTTACTGAAGTAAATGAAAATGAAAAAGTAAATGAAAAAGCAGTTATTTGCATGGGAATTGACTGGTTCAGGTTACACTGGCATAAACAGCATTTATATCTAGCAATGGAATAAACTACATATATTCAAGACAGTTCCTTCACCTGTGATACCTACCTGCAGTAGTTCTGACTCTCTGGATAATAGTAATATAAGAGGTGTATTAATCCTTCAAGTAGGTCTCATTGGCATCTTTGTCCTGATTTCAGCAGCAATTCTGACTTTTCCAAATATAACCATAGGTGTTCCCCATTCTGTTCTACACCTTTAGAAATAAAGAAACTGCATTCTAATGGTGAATGGAATTATTTCCCCCCTGCTTAATATAGTGCAGGAATAGTGGAGAATGCTTTAAAAGGAAACAGACATTTAAAAAAAAACTAAATAAATTTCACCAATATTAGGGGCTTTTAATAATGAAAGCAACAGAATCTATTTCAATTACATGCATATTTTTCTTGTTAAAAATAAATATTTTGGTAAAAATAATACCTAGAAATGTACTTTTATAGTTTTTTAATGAATTTGAAGTATTAATTATTTATAACATTAATTTTAAAACATTTCTGCTTTTTCACAACTTGAACTAATAGGTCAAAATTTGATTTGTTTCTTTTGGATTCCTTTCAGCATAACTTGGGTGTTACCTTGTTTAAAAGTAAAAATATCAGTCATTAATTAGTGAAAGAAACATTATTTTTTTCTTTTCCAGGGAAAATAAAAATACAGGATATTTTAGCCTGCAGCTTCCTAGATGACTTACTAGAGGTAGACATTTTTAAAATATATTTTTGACTTTTGACTTGTCCTGTACATTTATTGATAGTTAACTTAATATTTCCTTATCCATTTAGTTACGTGATGAAGAACTTTCTAAAGAAAGTCAAGAAACAAATTGGTTTTCTGCTCCTTCTGCTTTGAGGGTTTATGGTAAGTTGCATGCGTAAATAGTTTTGGACTACATTTTCTGCATGAACTTTCCATTTACATGGCACAAAGAGGGGCCTCATAAATTACTAGATTTACATCAGAATTAATGGTCGTTATTGTACCAAAACCTAGTTAGCAGGAAAAATAGACAATTTCATTCATTTCCCAGAAGTCCTGGTTTTTATTACATTTGTACCTTGGTCAGCCTTCTGCTACCACTATTTATCTTTGGGAATGATCCCTATCCTGAAGATGTTTCCCCTTGACATACAGATTGATATATATCCTCTTTATAAAGTAATCTAATAAACCTTGAGGTTATGTCCACCAAACCTACTGTTAATTTCTCTTTGGGTGCTATTGGTTCTACTTTGCATAAGTACAAACAAATCTTAATGAGAAGACTACCCAAATAGCTTAATCAGGGCTGAACATATTCAGTGAGTGCAAATAACCAGAGCAGATTAAAATGTGGTGGTGGTAGTACATAGAACATCTTGGAATGTAGCTTCTTGAACAGAACACGGCTTGCTGGCTAGGATGTCTCACTGGTAAATGCCAGTGCTCCTACACCTTTTGTTTTATTACTTGGGTTTCTAACATTTTTAACAGATCTTTATAAATTTCTCAAAACAAAAATTATTTTTCAGTTCATGTGTTGAAAATTAGAGATTTTTACTCTAGAAATCTAAAATGATATGGCATATGTTTATACCATGAAACTTGTATAATGAGCAAGTTGTATTCATCTTTTCTCATTAACTTTTACTGTAAAATGGTACTGAAAATGCATTTCTCCCTTTCATTTCCGCCCCCTTTTCCCATCCTCTGCAGGCCAATATTTGAATCTTGACAAAGATCACAACGGCATGCTTAGCAAAGAAGAATTGTCTCGATACGGAACAGGCACACTAACCAACATCTTTTTGGATCGGGTCTTCCAGGAGTGTCTGACCTATGATGGAGAAATGGTATTTCCCTCATAGATAGCAGTAGAATACTGTGTTTCGTGAAGCAATGTTTGTTTTTTAATTGATCTGTAGTTTCTAAGATTGTAACATAAAATGCATATTAACTAAATAGAATGAAAGAAACATTCACATTTCACTGGCAGCTGAAACCCACACATGGTATTTTTCATAACTGACTTTGCATTCTTAATGAGAAGAAGAAATCTCATTGTGAAGAGAGGACAGTGAGTTCTTCATTATTTCTCTTTTTCTGCCAAAACCAGGAACAGTGAACAATTTATAATCCGAAAGTAACTGGCATGGATACACAACCATAATGTGTCTAAAGTAGAATATATAATTTTCTTTTAATATATACCATACGTTTCATTTTCGAGATGGAGTTTTGGACTTGGATTCTTATTAACTTCAAGAGCACATCTTATAGAGAATGATTGTGATATACAATAGGATATCTACATGCTTTTTAGGACTTTTAAAATTGTATTCACTTTCTGCTAGAAAATTTATTCTAAACTCATATGAGACTAGTATCTGGTAGAAAGCTGCAGAATCATTGCCATTAATTTATTAAACACTAAAAAAAAGTATAGCAAGTTTCCTAATCAATTTTTAAAAATTATCCTAATAACTGTTTATTTTCATCAGTGGAATGACAAATAGCAAGATTAATCTACTGTGTAGACATTTGTTTCTTTAATTTGAATTCTGAGCAGCTCCCTTGTAGCATTGATAGAAATCTATGGGGATGTTGCTTAGCCAGTTAAGAAAACCATTTTCTGTTCACTTTTTTTCCCTTCAATGGCCATTTCTATTTCATGCTGACTTTCACTAAAAAGTAACTGCTCTCCTACAAGGAAATAGTCATCAATTATGGTTTGCTTGCAAAATCAATTTTAAAAGAGGACTATAATAAACATGATTGCATCTGCTTTTAGGACTATAAGACGTACTTGGACTTTGTACTTGCATTAGAAAACAGAAAGGAACCTGCAGCTTTGCAGTATATTTTCAAATTGCTTGATATAGAGAACAAAGGATACCTGAATGTCTTTTCCCTTAATTATTTTTTTAGGGTAAGTCCCTTTTTGTAAAGGTAGGTCATTCTTTTGTACATGTGTTGTTGTAACCATTGTGCCTTTGCTTAGAAAACAGCTGGTGATTACTTTAAAGTACCTCTATTTATTACAAGGCTTTTGTCAAAATACAAACATTTACAATTTTACATTTTAAAAAAAATCAGAATTATTTTCAGAACATCTTACATTATAGTACCATATTGCTGTGCTTGTAATTATATATGAGTTTTGCTAAAAAATTAATAAGCCCAACTTTTTTGAGGAAAGAATTGCTAATGACCTCTAATGGTTAACAGAATATTTTTCTAGCTACTGCCATGATAGAAGAGCTTAAATTACTGTCTAATTGTATGTTAACTTTTAGTGTAAATTTTAAGTTGCCCTTTCTAATATATTTTACTTGACTGGGAAATAATTCAGATTAACAAAATTTACAGATGTTGT
>JAOYMU010000001.1:112735854-112750443 GCA_025802295.1 Psammodynastes pulverulentus | reverse complement strand
TAGGTAGAGGCTAATATTTGGAATAGACTCTCCTGCTTGAGCAGGGAGTTGGACTAGATGACCTCCAAGGTCCCTTCTAACTCTGTTATTCTATGTATATGAATTTGGAAGAAGCAGATCTTTTACAAATCAACTGCTAAATATCAAGCACACACGTTATATTTAGAAGCTTGGATTATTTCTTTTTAAGCATCTTCACTTCCTTAAGAATTCTTGACCTGGAACTACATGTCTGCCTGCCATGCAACACCGCACCACCATCATATGTAATACCCCTCTTCCCCCCCTGGGTCCTTCTCCAGGCGTACTGAGCTACAGCTCCCACCACCAGATGACAGGGGCTGTACTTCAACATCTAACACATCTGGAAGGTAAAAGATCAACCGGTGCTCATTTGCCTGCGGTCCCAAAGCAGGAAGGATACCGCTCAGGGAAGAAGGCCTTCTGCCCCAGACAAGGGACACAAAAGGTAGCCTCACCTCCGTCGCCCCTTGTCCCAGGAAAGGTTGAGGCGTGGCGGACGAGCCACGGAAGGAAAGAGCCAGGCGACCCGTGGATCCGGCGCGGGTGGGGGGAGGAAAGGGACACTCACCTGTTCCTGATCCATGGCGTAGGCAGCGGCGGCGGCAGCGACTGGGGCGCAGTATAAGGAAACAGCAGAGAGCCCCTGCTCCATAGTCCCCCCTCCCGCTTCCGACTAAGAGATCTTCCCCACGACGATCGTGCCAGGCAGGCCAAGCCCTCCTCCGGGGCGGAGGCCCTGGGAAATGAGCTCACAGAGGCCGTTCTCTACCACCTCCCTCCGGTCACACCCCCGTCTTGGTGGTTGCTAGGATACCTCGTAGACCTCTCTCTCTCTCTGTGTCTCTCTCTCTCTCTCTCTAAGATGCCCTGCCGACAGGCATCTGTCGAGCCAGAGGTGGGCCCGCCGCTTAGTGACGGAGGGTGAGGGGGAAATACGAGCCTTCGTTCCGTGAAAGCACGACGAGGCACGTGACTATCCCTCCCTCCCTCCGGAACGTTGTACTGTACCTATAAACCGGTTTCAGAAACTTTTCCCACGTGCACTGAAACACGGTGGAAATATCCTGACAACATATTTTTTCCCTTCGTTTAAGGTTGCCATCATCTTTCATCAGCCCGTACTTGAGCCGGCTTCAACCAATTTAAAACAGTCACAAGCATGACCCGGGTCAAGACCACTAATGGTCTTAAAGCAAACCCTAAGAAATGAAATTGCCATTTCCTACAGGCCACTTTAAGTTGCTGTGGACAGTCCTGGATGCTGTCCTCACCTCTGCAATGGAAGAATCCACATTTTTTTAAAATTCCAGATCTTCTCTAGCATAGATATTAATAACCAGACTTTGTATCTTTCAACTGGCAGCTTCCCATGAAGCCATCATGTCTAGACTAGCACTGATAATGATACCTAGTGTGGTTAATGAAATGTCTGCAAGAAAACAACCAAGCTCAGAGAGCACTAAGGACCCCTCATGTCTTACAGACTTGGATTTGAAAACCTCTGCTTAAAATTGCTGGATTAAACAATTCTTTCATTATGATTATACAGCATCTCCCAATCTCAGTTCTTTCTACTGATTTTTATCATCTTGCAAAGAATATCAGAATAGATTGTGAATTTGCATGTGTTGGATTTCTAGAAGCAAAATAAAAAATTAAAAGAATGTACTATGTTTTATAATATAAAATCCAGTTGTTATGTCATACACGGCTTTTTTTCTGCCGGATCGCGGGGGAACCGCGTTCCGGATCCTTTCTGAAGTCCGGATCACGTGGTACGGACTTCACCAATTGCGCGCTATTACTTCCGGGTTTTTTAGCGACACAATGGGGGGTGCGTTCCGGCACCTTTCTTCAAAGAAGAAAAGCCCTGGTCATACATATTTCCATACTCAGACACAAGCCTTTGGAAATGGGAAAACCAAATGGATACAAACACGCAGTCTGTTAACCGCAATTTTGTTTCCCTCTAGAAAACTTGTGGGTACAATATCACATCCACCTCATATTTAATAGAACAAAATAGTATGCCTATTACTATTAACCATATGTGATAAGATGTAAACATACCAATTACATTGTTGGACTTTTGCAATTTGCTAAATCAAAATCAATCAATACTATGAATTAGCATTTTGTTAATCCATTGATTTTGGTATTGATATTTAAGGTACTGATTTTGAGGAAAGCCAAACAGCATTCTAAATTTATATCAAAGGATTTAGTCAAAATTGTGCTCTAATATTTTTGCTTTCCATATGAATGATGTGGTATTTTTATTGTGTGTGGATGTAAAGAAGAACAAAGTATTTGACATAAACACAGTTATTATAATGTAGCCTGGAACTGAAGTTAAACCTGAAGGTATAATTAATCTGAATACCCCCTGCAACAAATTTATGCAAAGAACATTTGCTGGAGACATTGGCTCTTCCAAATTTCTGATAGCAAACTATCAGGAAATAAGACATATTGTTTTATTATTGCTACCCAAACTTACCTCAAGGGAGGTTAAAACTGAGAAAATTGAAATTCATTCTTGAAGCACGCGGTCAACAGGATGCAACAGACTTATTTCTAAACTCTGTTGTAAGCACAAAAATCAGCCCTTAAATTTACAACCAGGTAAGTTTATTTTACAATATATCTGTGACAAACTGGCATTGACCAAAGATCTGAATTGTTTACAAATATAACAGTTGCCATTTGAAACAATTAAAAAGTTCCCCTAAATATTAAATTTATACATGATTTATTTTTAAACAGGTCCAAGAAAATATTAAACTGAAACATTAATAAACTGAAGTCAAACAAGAACCACTTTCTAGACCTAAAGACTGGAAAGTCTCCAAACTGTATAATGCTGTATTAAAGTTCTCCACAGCAGAAAAGGAGCTCTCATTCTTTTTAGAAATACTCCAGCAAATAATGGTCAATCAAGTCAGTTTATTAAGGCTGCCTTTACATGTTATTGAATCCCATCATGCCTTTTATATTTCCAGCAGCACCCTGTTGAAACTGGCGCATCATTGACTGCAATCCTGCCATGCCACCTGTAATGAAATATTAAACTTAAATGTAGCCACCATTACAATTTTGGGCAAGCCCTTTACATTTTTTATTTTAATATTCATATTTTAACATTCATATAGAAACTAGCTTTTGTAAAGAACTACAAAACCAGATCCATGCACCCCAAATTATTTTCTACTGCTTCTTAAATAGCAATCATTCATGTTGCATTCAATATCTTGATTCAAAAACAGTTGCAACGAACCTTTAGTGGAACAATGACATGCCCATGCAAACTAAAATGCATAGTTTCTACCAATATTGATGGACACTTGCACATTTTTTGAATCCCAGACATTATGATACATAAAATGAAATAAACAAAGAAAAAAAGATACCACTTTAAAAAGTAGCTATGGTACATATTAAGAAAATAGAGAAAAATAAATGAAACCATAACTGGGGGGTGGGGGTTGTATCTAACTCTCAAATCTAGTTTTTACTAGATCTCAAAGTAAGATTATGCATATCAAGACAATCTCAGTTTAATTTATTTTCTGAAAAATACTGTGATTTTTTTTTCATTCCAGCATACTAAAATGTACTGCACCATAAATATAATTTTGTCATAGCAAGATGGCTGAGTTCAGTCTCCGAGACACACAGAAGGTAATCTTTAAATATTTTATTAAACTGTTAGGAAGCAATATCTTTCCAACCCACTCTTGCAGCAAGAGAAGAAAAAAATATAATTACCCATATGATGAAGAACTCTAGGATCCATCATCTTTGCCATCTGTTGGTTCAGTTTTGCCATCTGGGATGGATTTACATTCTTTGACATATCACCTCCTTAAAACAGAAAAAGTAGAGAGGTGAGAAGAGAAAAAGAACAGTAATGGAGTATTTCAAAATACCACACACAGAATAGCCCAAAGCACACCCTCTGCTAGGGAGAAGTTCCCTGAAGATGAGCTCCAGCACAACTTCGAAAGCTCAGATGATTAAACCTCTGATCCAGACCAACCCAGCTTGGATCCTACAATATTATCCTGGGACACGTATACAGTATTTGACTTTACTAATACGTCAAATTAGTAATGAAAATTCTCTTAAGCCTCTTCTGATTGGTATCTGGCAGCGAAGCATTTTAAATATTCTGCAGGATTAAAATCAGCCTCACAGTCTGAGTGATTGCTAGAGATAGCAGTTCACGCAAGCGATGTAAACAAACATTGCAGCTTTTCATGTGTTTAATATTAATAATGATAGTTTTCTGCAGAAATTTCATAAATGTATGAAAATACTTTTCTTTCTGCAACTAATTTGTGCAAATTAGCTGTCTTTGTATGTCAAGAGCTTTTCAAAAGTTAACTTATACGTACCAAATTTTAATAATTACAAATTATAAAATAATTTCTAGAATTTATGGGCTACATCCATAAATGACTTATGTAGTAAGACTTCATATCTCTTTTTCCTTTCCATGTGCCTCTCAGTCAACCAATTTTTATTACGGTCATAGACCAGCATTACATGCCTCTGCCCTGTGGAGGGTTCTTCGATCTTTTTGGGCAGATATGTGATAAATCCTGAGGGGCAGTAACAAAGAAGATATTTGTTCCACCATTATATGCTGCTTATCAGCAAATGGATCTCTTAAGATTCAGTTCTATGAGTCTAGCTAGTATTAAGCAACTGAGCCACTCCAGAATGCCCAATGTAAGTAGTCCTCTACTTACAACCACAACCAAGCCCAAAATTTCTGTTGCTAAGTGAGACAGTTGTTAAATGAGTTTTGTTCCATTGTATGACCTTTCTTGCCACATTGGTTAAATGAATCACTGCAGTTGTTAAGTTAGTAACATGGTTATTAAGTGAATCTGGCTTTCCCATTGACATTACTGGTCAAAAGATCGCAAAAGGTGATCACATGACCCTGGAACATTGCAACTGTTATAAATATGAACCAGTTGCCAGGCATCCAAATATTGATCATGTGACCACATGGATGCTGCAATGGTCATAAGTGTGAAAAACGGCCATGTCACTTTTTCAGTGCTGTTGTAACTTTGAACTAAAATGGTTGTAAGTCACGAACTAGCTGTATATGCAGGTATAGTAGATATTCAAAATATGCATTGATTCTCACCTTTAAAAAGTCCTTTAATGCCTCCCATCTTTTTCACCATTTGTGCAAATTTTGTGTACTGTGTCAGAAGTTCTTGAACATCTCTAGTTGAAACACCAGAACCTCTTGCTACTCTTTGGATTCTTCCTGGTTGCTTACTGAAAACTTTGGCTCCGTCTGTGCTATCTAGTTCTATAATTAAGAGAAGCAATGGATAATAGTGTTAAAAAGCCAAGATGTCAATCTACAGATTTAAAAAAATATAATTTCTCTCAAAATTCTGTACCTGATTGGTACTGTTCTGTACCTTATATAAGCCATAAACCATTTTTAAAAATGAAGCAAATGCTACAGATCAATATAATTAACAAGGTTGTAATTAAATCTGCTGAAGAATCTATATCTTCTGTTTGAAGAAAGTAAAAGCATAGGTTGGGATTTAATTTGTATTAGTGAAGCTCCTAATAACGAAAGATGGGGTATCGGAGAAAATTGATATCCTATTCCTTTTCTCCAGAGGCAAGTCTATACTCATGTTGGTTTCCCCCAATAAGCAAAGGAAGCCTTCTAGCCATAGAAGGGAAAAATCTGAATCCTGTTCAATGTTTAAATCGTAATGAATCACAAAATGAAAAATATACAAATATATATGTTTTGGATTTTTCATTATTCTGACAACAGCATAAACAAGTTTCAACCTTTGTTATTCAGTTATGCTAGAAATGTTACCTTGATCATTCATACTGTCCATTATCGTCATCAGTTTTTTTAGCCGTGCCATTGATTCCTGTTCATTGCCTTTACTCATGAAATCTGTTCCAAAACCAGGGATCATACCCTATAATAATTTCAAAAAAAGTGTTAAAAGCCACTTCAAAGTGAATATTAATGCATTGTGGTTTTTAGATAACTAATCTTATTATAGTTACCAGTATTTGACTGAAGGGCCCCATTTTCATGATGTTTTGGAACTGTTCATACATATCCCTCAATGTGAATTGACCTAAATGGTTAAAACATTAAATTGTAATTATTAAACTTGTACATTGTAAATCAGATGGTTCATCCCAGCTTTCAAAACAAAATGGACAAGAGAATTAAACTGCCAAACACTGCTATATTATCAAAGTTTGGGGCAAGGCTTACCATGTTTTAGTTTCTCAATGAGAGCCTCATTGTCATCTAATTTTAATTCATTGACTTTATCTATTAATCCTTCAATATCTCCCATGCCTGTAATATAAAATATACTTCTTTAAACAACTGAAGCAATCCAGTATTGAGAAAAAAAAATCAATTTTAGCAATTAATTTTTTGCAGTGAGCAATACATACCAAGAAGTTTACTGATAAAAGGCTGCGTTTTAAAAGGTTCAAAATCATCTATATGTTCACCAGTTCCAATAAAAATGATTGGACTTTTAGTTGCAGCAACTCTGTAGTGAAACACAGGTTTATACTTTTGTATCTTGGCCTCAAAATGAAACATTTAAGAAAGGAGTAGAGTATACCCTCTTGTGCATTAATTTTTTGAAATGTGAAGTATTTGCTCAACCCTGATAGTTTAAAAACTTTTCCCTCCCTCTACCAACAAAATACAGTAAGCAGTGAAGAGACAATAGTTCTTCGTGCTTCAATTTCCCCAAAAAAGAACTGAAAAAAATCTATCAAATGCAAGATCAACTCTGTCTTTCCAGAACTCTTTATTTTATGCAGCTATTTATAAGCATCACAATGTTGCTTGACCCATTATTAAGTAAAAAGTACTTACGCACTCAATGCTCCACCTCCCTTGGCATGGCCATCAAGTTTTGTCACAATTACAGAAGCAACATCAACTTTATCTTTGAAAGCCTTTGCTTGAGCTTCACAGGCTTGACCAATAGAGGCATCCATCACATATACTATATTATCTGGTTGCTGGAAGCAATGATGCAAACAAAGGGAAACAGAAATTAGGAGCTCTTATCCTTGCTCCATTCAAAGTTGTAATAAACTGTAGGCCATGTTAAACATCTCACAGTGGTATACTAATTTCATTCAGAGATGACAATGGTTTGCTTCATGAAAATATAAATTTGTTCTAAATTTCAATTATTTCAATGTGTAATGATCAAATCTCATTTGGGAAGCACTTTCCATGTGAGTAAATAAATCCAATATTCAATCCTTTGTGTCTTCAGGTGGGTGGAGGGGAACACCTTGCCTCCATCCTTGTGAGCTGCTGCCAATTGTTGTAGGTGACTTGACCTAAATAAAACATTTATCTAATTCAAATTTTGGTTCAATTTTTAATTTTTAGAAAAATGGAAATCCTACTTTTTGTTTGCGAGTTCATAGTACATTTTACTCTACAGGTAGTCCTTGCTTATAGACCTTGGCTGTCAAACTCGCGGCCCACAGGCCAGATGTATCACGGTCTGGCCATGGCCACGCCCGGTTTAGCGAAGGGTAAAAAAGTTGTGATACATCACGTGGCACCGTCATGACACTGCAAGTTTGACACCCCTGTTATAGACAAATATTTAGTCATTAATTAGTTAGATATGCTTATAAACAAAATGCATTATATGCATATCTTACATCTGCTATATACTGAAGATCTTGGTATATAATTTTAGAACAGGAAATGATTCTATAATCTCCTGATAACAGAATAATTGAAAATACATTTCCAGTTCAAAATAGCTTATTGGCCATATCCAAGTGGACTTTCATTCACGTATCAATCCATTCCATACCAACCCAAATCTGCTCCAAAACCCCATTATTTTTCTAGAGCAGATTTGTGAGGCAAGCTGGCAAATGATCAGCAACAGATACTATATTTGCTTGCCATTCAAGAAGCATTGTATAGTTTGTAAATTCTAGAATAACTTTCATTCAGCATTATCCAAACAAACTTACTATGGCATTAGCAACTTGTAGCATTTCTTCAAACAAAGAGTCTTCCTGCTTGTGACGACCACTTGTATCAACTATTATTATTTCAAAGTTTTCATTCTTAAATTTTTCTACACCTTCTGAAGCAATAATTACAGGGTCCATCTCTGTGTAACTAGTTAAAAGAAAAACACATACTTAAAATAATATGAAGTTATAAAATTACTCAGAAGCAGATGATGAGCTACGTAATGGGGAAAACACGTTTCATCAGTACAGGCAAGGAGGGAAGGGAGGGGGAGATCCATCACATCGTGGTTGGGGATCAGATAGCTTAGGCCAGTGATGGCAAAACTTTGGGGCAACGAGTGCCCAAAGTGCACATGCACGCCCAAAATGCAAGGCTCCCCGCGTACATACCCCTGCCCCATGCATGCACACGCACCTGCAGGCATGTGCAGCAGACCTGAAGACCAGCTGGACGGTGGGAGGCATACGTGCGCATGCGCTGTGAAGCTGAGCTGGGGCAATGGCGCGCGTGTCCACAGAGAAGGCTCTGTGTGCCAGCTGTGGCATGTGTGCCATAGGTTCGCCACCACTGGGTTAAGCTCATTGTATCAGTCAAGAATTACCAAGGAACATATTCTGAATGCCTCACTAGTTACCTCTATCTCTACTCTTACCTCTATTTATATTAATAAGCTGACAATCAAGACTGATTTATTTAAATGAAGAATTCCAATAAATTTCATTTATTATTTTAGTTTTTTTTTATCATAAATCAACATGTATTTATGGCCAGCCCAGGTGGGCATTGCCAGCTCAATGTCACTCATATCAGGAGTTCTTATGGTGATCAGAGTGCTCTGCCAGAGAAAACCGAGCTCGGGAAGGCCATGTGTGGCCCTCCTTAGCTCTGTTTTCACTGGCAGAGGCACCACAGGCCGGTCCTTTGCTGTTTCCAGGATGGCCCCATGGGCCAGATCTAAGCACACCGTGGGCTGGATTCGGCCTGCAGGCCTGGAGTTTGATATCCCTGCATTAGAATGTCCTGTTTCAAGCATAAGACTGCAGTTCTGAGCGTGAAATGGGTAATTTCAAGCTCAAAATTTTTTCAAACCATTTTGAGAATGCTCAAACAAACCTGCGTAAAATTAGAACAATTATGTTTTGTGGAATTACATCCTTGAAACAGTTTGAAATCAAACATTTTGTGTACCCCTGCATTGTGGTAGTAAGAAGGGACTTGACAATAAAGCTGAGTTTTACTCTTTTGAAACAATGTATCAAATGAATTTTCTGTATTTTTTTTCTTAGACAAGCAGATAACAGATATTGGATATTTTTCAAATTGTTCATTTTTAACTGTTCATTTGCTTCTTTAACTAAATAATTTAGTTTAACTCCAAAATGTCTGATATATATATTGATTATACACACAAGCATATACACAAACTTAAGGATGCATCACATAAATATGTGGCCTGAATATTTCCTGGTCCAGCCCCCGGGGCTTTTGAGAGTTTTAGCGTAGGGGTGTTTCTTTTTATTGTCTTATTTTTATAAATATAAATGTTTTATCTTTTTATCTTATTGTATATCAACCGTCTTCGGTTTAGTTTGTACCCCGCCCCGAGTCCCTTTGGGGAGAGGGAGCGGGCTATAAGTATGAATAAATGAAAAAAAAATGAAAATGAAATAGGATATTCCTTATTCCAGAGAAACTGCTGAGCTTGGTAAACAGAGGTGTTAATTAATTTACTTCAGTTTAAGACACTTTGGTATTAATCTTTTTGAAGATCTCTGATAAATATTAACCAAGACAATATCACAATAAAGTTCTAGCTTTATCCAACTATATATATGTACTGAACTTCTACAAACACCATCTCAAAACTGGATAATCAATGTTTTTATGTATTAGGTACTATACATACCTCCCATAAAATGGAATTCTTGCTTTTGTGGCATTCTGTTTTAATTGATCAAAAGCACCTAGAGAATACAAATATTGTTAGCCATCTAGGACACATACACATCTATCAAAAACAAAGTAACCAAAAATAACTAAGCACTGCACCTGCTCTGTAAGTGTCTGCACATATCAAACATGTCTTCCAGCCTTTCTTCTGGTAATAATATGCCAACTGTTAATTTAAACAAAAACAAGATATAATCTTATAAGCTATTATTAAAAACACTTTTTTTCATTCATTTGAAGTTGCATATACAAAGACTGAAATATCTATCTTCTATCATCTTCTTTTAGGTACAGCCAATTACCAAGTTAAAGATCTAGTTTGTTTACTACCAACTATTTATTGTTCTCATGTTCTACCATGGTCCTTTTTATCTTGTGAACTTTGCCAACTTGTAATACAAGCAATTTTTTTGTATTTTATTAAAAATATCTAATAAATTCTAGATATCTGGATTACAAAAGTCTGTCTTTCAGTAAAATCTGACATATTTATAAACCATGGCCAATGAACCGTGTAGAAGTTGGTCTGCAACATCAACTATACATCATACTGAATTGGAAATCATATGGTTCACAGTATTTTTGAATGTAAAAAGAATAGCTTTGTAAGGAGATAACAAACATGTAATATGGACCTTACAGTGGAATATATGATACCTTTGAGCAGGAAGTTGTTTTGCCACTTCCTTGCAAGCCTACAAACATGATGATATTTTGTTTTCCTTTTGTGGGTGTCCAAGCTTTGACTCCAGGATCTACAAGCTGTAAAATAAAATGCAGCATAATTTCCAGAATCACAAAAAATTTACAAAACCTTCGGGTTTTGTTTGGCATATTTTATATTGCGTATTTTTCAGTATCACTTTTTCTGCTCAGTTCCGAAAGTCAGAAATCAAGGTTATATCATCCTACTTTCTGCTTCAATAACATACAACCCAAAGAGCAATGGAACAATGGAACACAGGACACTGCCAGTCCTTCATGCTCCTCAGTATTACATTGCTACATAAATCTCAACAGGAAGCAGGATATGACTGAACTTATCTAGCTCAGAAGTTAAGCAGGGTATGCCCAGTTTCTATTTGGACAAGGGATCTGATTGCAGTTTGGGTTCCTGGCAAATGGCTCATATTTATGACCAGTTGAAGTGTCCTGAAATCACTTGTTTGTGATTTGTGAACTTCCCATCCCATTTCTGACAAGCAACATTAATTGGGGAACCTGGATTAACAACTGCTTGACTTGCTTAATGACATGACTCATTTAATGACCATGATAAAATTGGACATAAAATTGGATCCGGTCATCTGATGGCTTGTTTAATGCCCCATTGCTTAGCGACCAAACTTCTGGTTCCAATTGTGATTGGAAATCAAGGGCTATCTGTATTAAGAAGCTCACTGAGACATTGCTTTTGTGACTTTTTCTCAATGTTTCCCTTAAGGCAATTTCCAGGACTTTCTACACAGTTTAACTCAATGTCCTAGTGAACACAGATCTGGGAAGACAGATAGGCAAGGGGAGGGGGGGTGAAGCATCCCTGTTTTAAGCATGGGCAAATTGCCAAGTGCCCGGATTTGTTTACGTGATCACGCTGAGTGCTGCATCAGCTATAAGTTCAGCGACCAGCCGTAAGTTATTTCATTCAGTATGCCATAATGCTGTCACTGGAAACAGTCACCGAATGAATAGTTGTAAGTTGAGGACTGCCTGAACTGCTGCAATGTTATGAAGCAGACAGTTTCAATCAATAGCAAGCCTTATTAATATTATGCATACCCCATAATTGCAACAGATTCACTTTAAAATGGCGATGCATTATTCACATAGATACATGAATATAAGATCAATAAGAGGGTTTGGTTAGAAATTCAGTTAAGAGAATAAGGATGCCTAGAATGTTTGCCTGTATTACAGATATAGGTTAGAAAACAATACTTTAATTTTACCTTAACAAGTTCTTTAAAAACGGCATGTTGGATCATTTTTCTTTTGTTGAGTCCAGAAGCCATTTCTTCAAGGTCAATAGCAGATCTATGGTTGGAAAAAAGGAAAAATTATTATAAGATGACTTCAATGTCCCACTGAACTAATATAATTTATGTTCTAGTACCTACAGTATCCCAGGATCTGGGTAGGTACTCAATATAGAGTGCCCTTCCTTAAAAATCCCTGAATATTTACTTTATTATTTCATATGATGGTAATTATCTTCAAATAAGGCAAAAATGTTCCCTCAAATCAAGATCAGTTTCTGATCACTACAAAATCCGTGTAATTTTTATGGCAGCAATACAGAATTGTTTGGCTACTGCTTCTTCCAGCAGGGATTTCAACTTCCTACTGTAGCCTACAATCCTGGAGTCTCCTGACAACCTTTCATCCCACCTTCCCTAGTTTTTGGTATAGTTAGACCAGTGTTTTCTAAACTTAACAACTTTAAGACGTGCGGACCTCAACTTCCAAAATTCTCCAGCCAGCATCCTTTTCATTTTTTCAGCTTAAGCATTATTGCTTAAGTGGATCTCACTGTACTTTGTATTCCAGCTTCCTATTTATTTTTCCTCCACAAGATTGGCCCAATGTATAACCAATCTTATTTATCTCTTTTCTTCTTTCTCAAGGAAGAATTCTGATTTTTAATATTAGTTTTAGATACTACTTACCCTTCTTGAAATTTCATAAGTGTTTTGCAACATATAGAAAACATTTTGGTCTTAGGAAAAAAATACAGGTAGCCTTTGACTTACAGACATGTCGTAGTATGTTTAATGACAAGTTACAATGCACTGAAAAAAGTGACTTATGACCATTTTCCACACTTAGACCATTGCAGCATCCACATGGTTACGTGATCAAAATTCGGACACTTAGCAACTGACTCAAATTTATGAGAGTTGCAGTGTCCTGGTGTCATGTGATCACTTTTTGCGACCTTCTGACAAGCAAAGTCAATGGGGAAGCCAGATTCATTTAACAATCGTGCCATTCACTTAACAATTCACTTAACAAGTCTAACAACAAAGGTCATAAATTGGGCCAAAATTAATTTAACAAATATCTTGCTTAGCAATAGAAATTTGGACTCAATTGAGGTTGTAAGTCGAGGACATAATTATTTTATATAAAATTATATCTATATAAAATTAATATAGTTATTTAAATAACATAGTTATTTAATTTATATAAAATTGAACTTATTCATCACAGCAATTCAAAAATTTACATGTCCCCACTTTTAGAGTGGTAACACTAGCA
This sequence comes from Psammodynastes pulverulentus, assembly GCA_025802295.1. Taxonomy (NCBI): domain Eukaryota; kingdom Metazoa; phylum Chordata; class Lepidosauria; order Squamata; family Psammodynastidae; genus Psammodynastes; species Psammodynastes pulverulentus. Next base: position 112,737,155 of record JAOYMU010000001.1, on the reverse strand, counting down.
ATATACCACTAACAATATAAATAAACTTAATACTTCAACATAGAGATAAAACAACATTATTCTTATTTAGCTTAATTCACTTACTTGACATTTTCTCTTAGTTGTTTCACCAACTTAATGTTGACATCAGCTTCCAATAATGCCGTACAAACTTCTTTTAGCATAGCATTTAAAACCTGTATGGGCAGGACAATACAAAAAATGTTTCTATGCAATTTATCTATAATTTAATGTTCACAATTTATTTTTCCAACGAACATTTTAGATTTAATATTTACTGGTTGGAAAATAATACAGAAAATGATGAAATCTCATATGGTTAAGTCTGGTAGACATAGTGGATTGAGAAATAGATAAAAATTTAAAAAGAAATTAATGCATAAGAAATATTATATCTTATATCTGTATTATAACTACTTAGCAAATGGCACCAATTCACTGAATTTTGTCCATTAAATTTCACTTAATGATATATGGAATCCTTATCTTATTACTTTAATATAGGAGTCTTTTTTATCAAAACCAAACTGATTTTTTTCCCCTATATATTCCTTTATTATATCTCATATGGAAAATTTACATACCTCTTCATTGATAATGGTAGCATTGCTCAGGGAGCGCAATGCTGAGGTAATTTTTCTCCCAAGATCTGCTAAAACCATCTTGACAATAGATTCAGCTCAAATACGACCTGTAAAAAGACATTATAATATCGCTGAAATTATTCTTCACAAACTACACTTTATCCTTCATATAATAATCATATAATATAATAATAATCAGTAATTAGTAGAAAGACAGTTATTCACTAAGTCTATTCTTCTAAAATTTCAAGACTCACTTTTCAAGTCCCCAAAGATTTTATGGTGTGTTACGAGACTGGAACAGTGACTTTTGAGACTTCAGTTCCCAAACATTCCATAAAATCTTTGGGAACATTGGAAGAAGTACAGAATTAATCATCATCATCATCATCGCCATCGTCCCATCTTTCATTCAACCAGCTGGATTCATCTCTTGTTAAAAGCTTTTCAATAAAAAAAGAGCACCACTGTTTTGAGGACTAGAATAAATGTAAATTAATATAAACTAAGATTGCAACTGTATTTTAGTTTAATGATTTTATTATCTGTATTAGAAATATATATTTAGATTTAATATTGGTCCTACTCAATCAGTGGGGAGAGGGAGATATAGTAGATAGATAGATAGATATAGATATAGACAGGGCTTTTCTTCTCCGAAGAAAGGTGCCGGAACGCACCCCCCGTCGTCGCGCTGAAAAACCCGGAAGTGATAGC
>JAOYMU010000001.1:112706791-112718796 GCA_025802295.1 Psammodynastes pulverulentus | reverse complement strand
ATACCATCAGCATCCCCGTAACTTCGCCGATCCACTCGCGATCTGCGATCCCCTGAGGGGCTAATCCAAGCTGCAGGGTAAGGGTTTCAGAACAGAGCCCTGTTCCTATTCCTTCTTCGCTGTTCTGTGACGTCACCGGAAGTCCTTAATGATGGTTCTAATGTTAGGTGTCCATTTCAAGTCCTTGGAAATTATAGAATCCAGAAACTTGAAGGTCCCTACTGTTGATACTGTGTTATCTAATATAGTAAGACATACAATAGGAGGGTCCTCCTAAAATCCAGTCTCATTTCTACAGTTTTAAGCATGTTCAGCTCCAGATTGTTCTGGCTACACCACAGGGCCAGTTGTTCAACCTCCCATCTACATGCAAACTTATTGTCTCGAATGAAACCAATGACTATTGTAACATAGGTTTTTATTACTCATTTGTAATATAAATAGGTTAAAATCACATAAGATACATTCTTTTAAGAAATGACATTGATAAATAAAACCAACAGTCCATATTTTTTATTATCTATTGCATAAAACAAAACACATCTCAAATACTGGTAGTTTTATTTTAACAGGTAGTGAAATCTATTCTACTTAAAGAGCTATTTATACGTTACCACTAGATGGCATTCAGTATCTTTGGTTAAGGATAATTTATAAAGGTAACCCTAATCTTTGTAGAATTTTTGTCTCAATTAACATTTTGTTTGGGTAAACCCAAGCCTCCATTAAAGCAGGTGCTAATCATTTGTCGAGTATCCATCAGTAAATATTGTACTTTATTGTCAAACCGGTGGTGGAAAGACAATTGTCCTTTATTTTAACTATTAATACAAACGTATCAATTCATAGTGACAAGTCCATAGGGAATAAAACAATCAAAATATCATTGATACATTCACACTCTGATTTAACCATTGTTTATTGAATAAATTAAACTGGCTGGTTTACCTAATTGTCAGAATTCATGGTTGCCACCCTAAAGGCAGGGGTCAACAACACATAAGCCCAAACCAAAAGAATCAATTATGGCTTAGTAAGATATATCTGTCAGAGGAATGATATCACAAAAGTGCTATTAAATTTGTGTCCTGTTTCTGGGGTTTTCATTGTCAAGCAAAAGGAGGACAAAAATAAAGGCAGAATTGGCTATCCAATTTATTGGATAAAATTTAGTTGCCTAATGAGCTCATACAATTGAGATTTTGCTCTTCTGTCATCTATTTTTGAGGTGTATCTTCCCCATATTCCCTTTAAGGCCAAGTGAAACGCTCAGCTGAAAATATGTATGTACTCCTGTCATACCTGGTATGAAAAAAAAACCTTTCATACTATATGCTTCAGAATGCAGATATTTTGTGAAACAGTAATAGGTTTTTCAAATAGAAGAACAGTAATTAAGAGAAGCTTCTGTCCTCTCTTCCAATAAACATAAATACAAATTAGAGATTTGTATTTGGAAATTAGAGATCACATTTTTAATTCATTAAAGACTAAAGACTAAAAGGTGTCCCACAAATGAACAGTGCATCTTAACTCTGTATTCAAATGCTCCTGAAACATACAGACAATATGTGTAAATTGCTCAACAATATGTTGGTAGAAACCACCATAGAAAGTATTTCCTCAGCTAAGAAAAAAAATGAAAAAAATCCATGGAAGAATGTCATAATATTCAGATCCAAACTGAACTAATGTTAACTATTTGGTGTCAAAATATGGATATTGAATGAACAGTGTGGTTACTTACCAGGTGGAAGCAGTTTCCATACTATAATCTACTTTTCTTATTGTATTTATACCCTGAATTACTTTTCCCAAAAAAATCTCTTAGCTCATCTCTCTAACTCTATGCCAGAAAACACTTTTAGATATTTTGCCGTACTATTATCTGAGGTAGGAAACTAGATTATTTTTAAAAAATTGTTTTATAACAAAAATATATTTTTGTATATTTTCTTATTTTACCTCCTTATTTATATTTCATCGTTCCCTCAAGGAACTGAGAAAGTACATTTTAATCTTGGAACATTTTTAAGCATTAGGTTACAGACTAGGATCTATCAGTAGAACTTACAGAGCCATCGTGGAAAAACAAAGAAGATTGTGCATTCTGAAATCCATCTTCCTCATACCTATAGAGTGGAATACATTTGTAGGTATCAAGCTAAACAACGAATTATTACTACTATCTCAAACAAGATCCAATCAAACTGGGTGCAGTCAACTGATTAATACATTTAACAAGATAATAAATCAAGACCCAAAAGTCTGTGATTGTGACTTTTGACTAACAGCTCATTCACTTTAAAACTCACTGAAATGGCAGTCTTTTTATGGTGATGCAGAGTGCTATCTAATTAATTAACTAATTAATTTTTAGTTTTAAATTGTTAAAGGGAGCATTCTATAATGGACTATGCCATTGTTCCAAGTTGCAAAGATAGCTTTCATTTTTTCCTATGTTGTTAAACAGGTTTTTATTACAAGTGTTTCTCTCATGGCTTAACAACCAGTCTTTTTATAAATCTCATTGTGGAACTTACCATAATTTTTGACATCAATAAAACTTCTGAGTTCTAGAACCTAGCAGTAAAGAATAATTTTTGCAAATAGTGAACAAATGATTGGGACATGAATGTGACTTTGGGAATAATAATGCCTATCAGTAGCAGTATAATAATACAATCTATTTAGGTATTTTTCAAATTTATTTTTAATGATAAATACAAATTTAATTCTAAATAGTTTATGAAGAAACCAATTTCCTGAGAAAATTCTACTACCTGGAAAAAAGCTAAATATCATGAAACAATTTTAAACAACTTTCTGATTTATTGGATCAAATCTAGAGGGTTAATCTCAAATTCAACAATAATACAGGATTCATTAGCTATTAAAAATGCTTAGAATAGTAGCTAAAATGCCTTAAATAACAGGTACCTGTTAGTATTATTTAGAATATATGAGTTTACAATACAGGTTATATACAATTATAGCACATATCCTGCCGAAAAATTACAAAAATATGGTTTTAAAATAGCTGTCCTTTGTATAATAAATATTATTAGAAGTTGCTCAATTTTAATTTTTGATAGAATTTAGACATATCAAAGGTGTCTATTTCTTCACCTGTTAGCTCCTTCCACATAAGTTTTAGAAATAAATATCAAGACGTTAAAAAGTTTAATAGACAATCTGGAATGGGGGAGAGTGACCTTGGAGACTGTGGCTGTGTTTTAATTGACATTAAAACATTGCTATGAAATAATGAGTGTGAATGTAGTCATAATTAGCCTGATGTAACTTTGCACAGAGACGTGGTTTGCTTAACTGGTTTAGTGAACAGGCCACTTGGATATATTTACATAAGATGTTAAACCAAGACTAGCAACCCACATCAAGGTTAGTGCAATGTGTTACCCAGCGAGTATAAAATTGGAGAGAAAGTTGTACTTGATTAGGATAGTGATTCAGCAGATTAAGGACTTAGTCCTATTGTTACTTTTTTAAAACAAAAACGTATTGATAAAAAAAAAGAACATTTACCATTTTAAGCATCCATATATATTTACCACGAAACTAACAAGCCAACCTGATTCTTGGGTATCAAGGTTAATGAACTGTGCATAAGTTAGGCCTCTAAAAGCCTCAACGCATGGCCCGGATCTTTTGGGCTGTTAATTTAAAAATGGAGGATGAGCACTTCATCTATTAATTAATAATGTAGCTCTCTGTCTTCCTGTGTGTCACAGGCTGGAAAGGCGGTGATCGGCCAATAATAATATAGGAGAAAGAAGTCGAAAGCTCCTCCCTGCTGCTCTTCCTCGTTGAGAGCTGAAGTAGATCAAAAACTTCCGCGAAGCCAGAAAAGAAACAGTAAAAAGGACCAAGAAAGAGGGAAGAAAAAAAAGGGGTGAGCCTCATTAATTATCAATCGTGCCGGAGGGGCAATCGTATTACTAAACCAGGTAGGAGAAGGTGGTGCATCTGTCCCGGAGGGTCAATCTGCTCAAACAGACCGACCGGGGGAGTCTGCCAAAGGCTCTTGTCCTGACAGGAGGAAGCTCACCAAGAGGGGATCCCTCATTCAACACCCAAAGGGAGGAGGGGGGGGGCGAGTTCCCAAATGAGACGGGCTGAAAAGGCGACAAACGAGCAAAGACCTCTTCCCGGTCGGCTTCCCGAGGGTGGGAAGGGAGAGAGGGACTTGGCCCAAGCCTGCGTAGGTCAGGGCGGGGACCCCACCCCTAAGACCCCTAAGACCGCCGGCGTTGCTTTGGGGTGGGGGGAATCCCTGGGTCGTGAGAGCACGTTGGGGAGAGCGAGAGGGAGGAGGGAGCCGCCGCCGGTGGAGCCGCCGCCTGTTCGGCGTCATGGCCCCATTGTGAGGCGGCGCAGGGGAGGGGAAGCGGGGGAGGAAAGGAAGGATCCGCTCTCGCTCTCCCACACACGCGCGCACGCACAACAGAACTCGCTCAGGACCCAGCCAGAAAGCAGCGTGTCAAACGCTCACAAAAGAGCCCGTCTGTGGCCGCCGCGACGACCCCCGGCGACGACCCACCACCACCACCACCACTCTCGGGGCTCCTCGCCTTTCTTTACCGCCTGCCTCTCGCCTCCTTTTAGAAACGGGAGCCGGGGGATGCCGCTTCTACACCGAAAGCCCTTCGTGAGGGAGAAACCTCCGGCTGACCTCCGGCCCGACGAACACGTCTTCCACTGCAGGGTCACCAACGAGATCTTCAGGGACTACGAGTAAGAGACAGCTCTCCCTTCCCCTCCCCATGGGCTCTGGCGGGCTAGTTTGAACGGGAAGCGCGGCTGCAAATGGCTGACACCCGGCCGGAGAAGGGAATCCCCTGTGAAGAAGCGGGGAAACCCCTTGAGCTTCTGTCTTCCCCGGGCGAGAAGGGAGGGCTCTTTGGGCTGGATGACCTCCAGCCTCTAACTTATCCGTCCCTAAGCTCCCCCCGGCGGTTACCCTTCCTTCTCAGGACGACCGGGACTACGGAAAGTTTGTTGGTTCGCCGACCCGACCCTGGCTTTTGTGGGTATCCCGAACCCCCGTTGCGTGTTGGCGCGACTTGCACTAGGCCTTGGAGTACCTCTGGGCGGGCGCGCGCGCGTATTTGTGCTTTTGCTTCTGTTTGTGGAAGTAACACGACAAACTTGACTGAACTTGGGCGCGGAGACAGAGAGAAAGAAGCAACGGCCAGCAGCCGGCGATATAAGGCCGGATTTGGGTCGTCAGGGGCTGCTGGACGGCTGCTCATAACCGCCTCATTGAGTATTGTTTTCTCAGCAGCTGGGCGTCCGAAAAACAAACCTGCCGCTGTCTCCGGCCGATAAATGAATCTGTTTGAGGTTTGAGTTCCAAACCCCGGTAACAAATACTTTACCTGCGGAGTGGTCTTTAATGGCGCACCTTAGTGACCTCCTTTTTATCCCCTGAAGAAAAATCAAAATACTTAAAAACCCGAAAGACTCACACCCCAATTCATATGCCAAATACCCATCTTTCAAGAACAATCACCCCTCCCACCTTGTCGCATTAGAAATTTTTGGCAGGTTCCCATGACTATCCTTGGAAGTGGAGTCAGTACCTGTTTTCACAAGATAGTTTTGTGACAAGCCATTTTCCCCCTTAAGAATTTGCAATATCTGACACACTTCAGTGAACTTACTTTAGCAAAATCTAAATAGCTTAATTCTGTTTTTCAGTTGTAGATGTTAAAAGCATATATAATTTGTAATAATGTTAGTATTCTAAATGTTTATTCAAAAAACGATTTTCATCCTATTGACCTCACGGGGCTAATGCATAATGTTATTGCCTCTTGTTTTCTAAAAATCAAACTTGTTAGATTAGTATTTCAGTATTTAAAATATTTTGAGATGTCATTTTGAGAATAAAAAGTTAATTTTAAACTATACAAATATGAAAAATACTGAACATGTCCCTTGAATTGGGAGATGCTATTTTATGTCTTTTATTAAGGATAATGTAAATGGTAACAAAAGAACCCACAGTTTTCATTAATAACCATCACGTAGCAGCTCAAGACAACTAGGCTTGCATTGCCATAAAATGACAAATATCTAAAATTGGGTGGACAGAATTTCAAAAAACTATTCTGAATGATAAAATATTTCTTTGGTTTTTTTTAAACATTTTCCCCATGTAAGGCTTGTGAAATCTAACCACTTAATTCATCCATTTATATTAGCAATGGTTTTTTGAGGAAAATATATGCATGTAATGTTTAGAGAGCTTTTTCTTCAACATTAGGAAAGTATCAGTAGATTTTTTTCTACAGATTTGCCATAGGACTTTAGGAGCAGAGTATACAATTGGCAAAGTTGTTTATTCATTTAGATACGCTATCAAGAAAATTCCTATAGGATTCATCTGAATCTATTAGCAACTAGATAAATATATATTAAAAAACCATATATGATACATTATGAAGGATATGGTTATTTATATAAACATTGCTTGCTTAAACTTGTCCTACACAGAGTTGTGTTAGTGAGTTCAGCTGCATACACATTTAATAAATAAATAAACTTTGCCATTTGAACTTTATTAGAAATGAAGCTTGGCTGAAGTAGCTGCATAAGATAAGGTTTCATTTGTCTTATTTATAAAAAGTTTTTGAACTTCTGGATAGCATCTGTAATGACCTTGTTGAATCAGACTATTTTTGCATGTTTGATGCAAGGGCTGAATCTTCCATGATTGTAACCAGTGGTTCCTAAGCTAGAGAATACTGTTATGTAGCCATGTTTATACTGCTGAAGGCCACAAAATAAATATCCCTTAATTCTGAAAGTTGTGGGAGGAAAGCTAGAGCTGAAACTCTTGAAACATGGCCTTTTGTCAAAGTTTGAACTTCTTTAAACCACTGAGAACAAATCAACTGTGTGTGTATGCCTCATTCATGTCTGTAATAAAGGGTTTAACATAGCTAAGTCATGTCTGAGTCTTCTGCCAACTAAGCCTGTTCCTGAATAGGGAGTCCAGAGAACTGCTGCTGACTTATCACAGTAACTCTGAAAAAAGAAATAAGGAATTATAGAATATATGACCATCTCAAATCATGTGATGCATTGATACCTCTTTGAGCCCTAGCATTATCTGGACTGCTCTGAATAGTAGGGAGGTATAAGATTCTGTCTCTGTCTTGCTGTCTCTAGAGGTCTGTGTAGGTGTGCATGAGCATGCATGTGTATAAAACATTGTATAGCTGCCCATCTTAAAACTAAATTCTATGCTGCTTACAATTAAAAGATAATGTATAGAACAATAAGCACACAAGAACCAGTAAAATCAAAACAGACCAACCTGGCACCAAAACCACACTTTCTTGATGTCATTCACTACTTTTTTATCTTACCCTATCCAAATATTTGAGGGAAGAACCTCAAGTGGTCTCCTGAAAATTAAAAGAGTGGCGGCCTATTGGATTTCATGGGAGAGAGTGTTCTATAGGGCAGGAGTTGCAGTGGAGAAAACACATTTCCGAAGCCCCAAAGATAGCAATGTTTAAGAATAAGAATCTGGAGCATGCCCACCCATCAGTTGTGGTGGGATGAACAGATATCCTTAAGGATTAAAATTATAACTGAATTATAATTATTTTAATGAAAGTTGTTCGATAGGTAATTTTTGTAGATACATACTAGGTCAGTTAATGGGGAAGAAAGTTACCTTTAGGATTTAAACATGGATAAGCAATACCAACATGTATGATATTTTGTAAAGATCTGGCTAAATGAAATACCTAATATGAATGTTTCTCAAGGTTTTTTTTAGATTTGGGTCTCCCATATAATATTAGGTAGACTAATGATTTAATAGCATACAGTACTTATTTCTACAAATATGTTCTATTCAATTACTTTTCAATTTAGAATGAGTGTATCTGAGATAAGGTGTTCATATCAAGAATTTGGTGGTTTTCTAAAGAAGACAGAATGATTCTATGGAAGATATTGGAGATGACAAGTTGACTCAATCTATAATTTCCAGAACAACCTTGCTTCTGTTCCAAAACAGTTATCAAACCCATTTACTCAACTGGGAATCCGTTAAATTACATTTTAACTTTGAGCTAGATGATAGTGTTAGGAAACTTGAAATTGTGATTTTTCCTTAATGGATTATTACTTTTTTGGTTATGTCACTTAATATCTACAGCGGAATTTTGTCAGAGTAATCTGCTCCAAGAAATTAATAAATCCAGATTGTTCTTTAATAACTCTTGATTTGCCGCTTAATAGGAATATGATCTTCATTATTCCTGAATATGTCTCATCCTAGCAGTTTTTTCCCCTTTGGGAAAATTGGTCCCTAATGTGCATTACTTCACCATGCTAAATTTCTACTCTCCATCGAATCATTCATATTTACTTTTAATAAGAAAGGATGATCCCCTATACTGTATAAATCAAATCATAATTTGATTGTATCCCAATCAGGGAAATGGAAACATTTCAATATCCCATTTTTAAAAATGTTGGAAGTTGTAATAGCAGTCCTCTCTGCGCCTGCCCTCTCCCAACCCCATGTGAAATATTCTCATTTGCTCATTTGTTTTCAAGGAAGAAAGGAAGAGGAAGTGTCCTTAGCTTTAAGAATAAAGATATAAAAGGAACAAGCCAGCAAGAAAAATGTTTTAGGGTCGGAACAAAAAATATTAGAACAAAAGTGTTGTTGAATTGTTTATTGTAATTTATGTGTTTTGATTGTTGTGAGTTGCCCATAGTTGTTGCCACTTGAACAACACATAGGCTTAATAATAAAAAATGTCCAAATTGGTAAATAACATAGTAAATTAGTAACACGGTTAAGTGAAACTGGTTTCTTCATTAATTTTGCTTGTCGGAAAGTTGCAAAAGGTGATCACATGACCCCAGGACATTGCAACCATCATAAATATGAGTCAGTTGCCAAGTATCTGAATTTTGATCATGTGACCATGGGAATGCTGTAATGGTTGTAAGTGTAAAAAATGGTCCTAACTCACTTTTTTTCAGTGATGTTCTAACTTTGAATGGTCACTCAATGAACTGTTGTAAGTCGAAGACTACCTGTAGTTGTTGTCAGGCATTGGTGTACACTGACATGTCACCTAAAATCTTATGGCATCTCACCATGAAGATATATCAGCGACGGTGAACCTATGACATGCATGTCAAAGGTTCACCGTCGCTGATATATCTTCATGGTACTGAAAAACAATTGTTTGTGGGATTTAAGAATTTAGGCTGAGACTACAGCTAGCTTAGAATTAATATCTGCCATGGAGTTGTTATAGATTATTAGACAATGCTCTTTAAGATGGGGTACACAGCTTCTGTTTTTTGAGAATGCTGAGGGCCACAATTCAAAAATAAACCTACTTAGATAGTACATGTACAGTTGCAATCAGATCCTAGTTGAGGTATTGTGAAGCTTTCAGAGACCTGCTGTGAGAAGTTTGTCATGCACTTTGAAGACAAAGGTACCTACTTCAAAACCATGATATTCTAATCTGTGTACGATCAGTTGCAGTTGATCAGGAGATTATAGGAATGTTTGGAGAAACAAAGTTAACTACTAGTTTATTTGATCTTTGTTCATCATAGGCCATTAGCTCTCTAAAATTAATCGATCAAATGAATTTAGAAAATAATGCTTAAATTGCAAGCGAGAGCTATTGCCACTGCCTTGAATTTTTCTCTTGCTATTTGAGAACTTTATAACTGTTAACCAATATTTAATTTTTTTTCTTTCTTGGGTGGAGTCTTAGGGAAGTAGTGGTTCGGTCCTGGAGAGTTTCAATGATTCAGCATTAAGCAGGTTATCTTGGATGAGTTGTGCAACATTTCACAGGGAAATTGCATGCATAGCCTTTTATAATTGGCTTTGTGTATCAATAGTTTGGGGTTACTTGCTATTTAGCAATGTTACTTCGGGTGGTGGATTAGCAGGACTTTAAAATACTCAGTTTTAATTATATATTGGTGAAGAGTAACTTATATTTTATCTTTAATTTTTGTTTTTTGTTTTTGCAGTGAATTTTTTGAAAGAACAATTCTTTGCAATAGTCTTGTCTGGAGTTGTGCTATCACAGGCAAATCTGGACTTACCTATCAAGAAGCACTAGAATCGGAAAGGAAAGCCAGACAAAATATCCAAAACTTTCCAGAACCTCTCATTGTTCCAGTCTTATACTTAGTTACCCTCACTCAGCGTACACGACTTCATGAAGTTTGTGATGATATCTTTGCTTATATCAAAAACCGTTATTTTGTTGGTGAAGTTGTTGAAGTACTTAGGAATAATGGTGAAAGGTAAGCATATTTCATGAAATATGAAATATATAATATATATAAAATAAGCTGAGGCCGACTATTGATTTAGGTACTTTTCATTACTTAAATTGCTAGAAAGTGAGTTTAAACACCAAACATTTTATGACTATTTTGGGTGGTTCTTTCATTGGGAAGAGCTTGATTGTTTGTGTACCAGTTATACAAACATTCTGTTTGTATAGAATAAATGAATTACATATCTAAATTAGGTTACACTAGCTGCAGTTGTAGGGCTATATAGGTAGTCCTTGCAGAACATCCATTCATTCTTACAGCGGTGCTTAATAAGGGGAACTTATAATGCGTTCTTGTAATTGTGACTGTTGCAATGCTCCATGATCATATGATTACAGTTTGCGCACTTGGGAGTCAGATCACAGTTACAACATTGTAGCACCCTCTAGTTACACAGTCACCATTTGCGACCTTCACTGCCTGCTTCTGACAAGCTAAGTCAATGGGGAAGCTGACGGAAGTCACAAATGGTGATTGTGTGAATTTTGGGATACTGTAACAGTGCAGGAGTTCCCTAATGATGGCAACTGAGACTGCCATAACTGCCATTGTAATTTGGTGTGATCACGTGACATTGTGCCTTACAACTGCATTGCTTAGGGACAGAGTTCCCAGTCCCAACTACCGTCAGTAAGTGAGAACTATCTGAATGTGACTCTTTTGGTTGTAGTTTCTATAGACTGTTCAGAAATTGTTAGTTAGAATTATTTAGTTAAAAATATACTAATTTTAATAAATATATTAGAAAGAATAATACCAATTCTGTTTAATTAATTTAAATATAAATTTGGTCATCTACCAGTTTATTTTCTGTTATTCATGATTCTTATACACCAAAAGACTAGTGCTGCACTCTCTTGAATATGTTCTTTATGTTTATGTGTTCTGTTCCCAACTGTATGGAGGCTGTTGCCTTTGTATCTTCCCTTTCCTTATTACAATTAGGAAATTTAAGAATAGGTTTTAACTCTCTTGTACACTCTATGGACTAATTTATCCCTCTTTTTCTTAATAGGATATTGTCTATGTTAATGCTTTTTCTCATTATGCTAATCAAATTATTCCTGTTACCAGAATTTGCAAATGCAGTTATGCTACCCCATGGTTTATATCAAGAACTTAAGCCCTATATTTCAGAAATTAGAAATAAGCAATATAATAATAACCGGCTGATAAAATCAAAATTCAAACTCTAATAAATCACAGGGGTTTTCTATGATTCATAACAGATCCTCCATAATCAGGGTATATAATCTATTGATACAGAAGCCATTAAGAAATTCACTAGACATTAGCCATGACTTGTTGGGTCACTGTTTCAAGACACCTTACCTAAAAAGAGTAAAAGAATTACCACAGGTGAGCAAAATATTCAGCAGGAGCAATTTCTGATTTCCTGTCAGCTTCCCCACTGAATTTCCTTGTAGAAAGCTGACAATGAGTATTGGAACTCTGTTCCTCCCTTTCTCCCTTCTTTCCTTTCTTGCTTCCTTCCCTGCCTCCCTTTTTCCTTCCTGCCTCTCTCTCTGTCTTCCTTCCTCACTTCTTTCCCCCACCCTTCTTTCTCGTTCCTTCCCTCCTTCCCTCCCTTTTCCTTCCTTCCTCTTTTCCTTCCTGTGAATGTTCTCTGT
>JAOYMU010000001.1:112645903-112656367 GCA_025802295.1 Psammodynastes pulverulentus | reverse complement strand
AGCCAGCATATGCTGGTTGGGTATTCTGGGAGTTGAAGTCCACATATCTTAAAATGACTAAGGTTGGGAAACACTGATATAACGAAAGGGGACAGGCGGGCAGAAAAACCAGGCCATTTTGCTTGATGTGCCCTGCACTCCCTAAATTAGGGCAGTGGGAGGAGCCAGAAGCAGGCTAGGGATTGGTTGCAGAGGCAGCAGGTTTTATACCAGTTTGTTTTCTGCCACTTTAAGGACGGTGGCCTAGAGGTGGAACTCTCATCTCATAATCAGGAGGCTGGGTGTTCGATGCTAGGTAGAAGCTAATATTTGGAATAGACTCTCCTGCTCGAGCAGGGGGTTGGAATGGATGACCTTCAAGGTCCCTCCCAACTCTGTTATTCTATGATGGTGAGGTTTGTGTATTCAGCTGGAGAGGGCCATCTTGGCCTCACTGCCATCTTCAGATCTGTCTGCTTGAAAGTCATTTCATTTCCCCCCTTTCTTGCCTGGGGGATACGTGTCTCCTGCCAGCACCCAAAAGCCAGCTCCTTTGCTTCTACAACAATTTGCATTCAAACGAATGTGATTAAGGGCTTAAATAGTCTCATCTACTGGAGGGGAAAGAAATTTTGGAAAGGGCTGTTAACTCCTTGTGGGCTGGGCATCATTAGTAACCTGTGTATATAGCACTATTAAGTCTGATTCATCAACTGGGACAGGTGACAGCCCAGAGCAACAGATGTGAAAGAGCTGGACTTAGTAAGTGGGAATGAGAACAGGAGAGACCCTCTCCAGTCTATCTTTAGAATGGTATATATGTCCATGAAGCATTTTAAGCTCTTAGACAGGGAAATATAGAAGTTACCTTACTGTATCTCATTCTATTCATGTTCTAGATCGGGGTGTCAAACTCAAGGCAGGTGAAAACAGAGCTTGGGAGCCCGTTTTTGCTGGCAGAGCGCTCGGGCCGCCACAGGCACTCCTGACATGAGTGACATTGAGCTGGCCATGCTCCCCTGGCCCTCCCAAGGTCAAACACAACCCTGATGCAGCCCTCAATGAAATTGAGTTTGACACCCCTGTTCTAGATGATATGCACAGTATCTATATCCACTTGACATTTATAGTATGTTGTAATATAGATCATACCTGTCTATCTTTAATTACTTTTTGCTTATTTACAAATATAATATTGGGCCTTCTAAGTATGCTGCATGGACCCATGTGGGCAAACACTGGCTTGGCTTTTATGCCCATGTCTCTGTAGATTGCCTTTTCATGAATGTTTAATTGGCACTAAACTACAATTTTATTTTATTTATTTAAAGATTTGTATGGCTGCCCAACTCACAGAAGTCTGACTCTGGGCAGCGTGCAAACCATAAAACAAATAATGTCCAACCGAAAAATCCCCAGCAACAAATCATGCAATTGGGGCATCACCTCATATATGTGAACTGCCAGGATGAATCTACCTAACCTCGTGGCCCCAACACCTGGGGGAACATCCAAGTCTTCAAAGCCTTCTTGAAGGCTAACAGGGTCAGGGCCAGTCAAATCTCTTGTTCTCACTGTGAGAATGAATAGACTGTAAGGCTCTGTATCATTGCATGTTTATATCCTGCATGTTAATATTTAGGGGATCTGGGTGTCCTTGCAGTCCTTTGGCTGTGTTTTAAAAATAATGGGACAGGCACTGTGCTTTTAATAATAATATTTAGGCATAAGGCACACAATTAAAGCTTTATTGCTAAAAAGGCTCGTTACAGGATACCGTATTTTTTGGAGTATAAGACGCACCGGAGTATAAGACGCACCTAACTTTTGGGGAGGAAAACAAGAAAAAATATCTTACCTCAGCTTCTACCTCCCAGCAATTTGCCTCCATTGCAGCAAGCAGAAATAGACTTTCAGTTTCATTTTCCCAAGACAGCCTAATTAGCACGTGGCTCCGCAGGTTTCAGGCTACAGGGATTGCTATAGCCTATTGGCAATCCCTGCACTATGAAACAGCTGATGGTCAGAGCCGTATCCAAACGACCACCAGCTGCTTATACTAATTATGCTGTACTGAAGCTGCAACAGGCTTTTTGCTGCTTGCTGCAACAAAGTAAATTTCTGGTGGGTGGGGCTTCTGCACCCACTTTTGGGGGTAGAAAAAGTGTGTCTTATACTCCGAAAAGTACGGTAATTATACTTTTACAAACCAAAACCTGTTCCTGAGAGACCATTTTTTCCCAAAGATTTCATGGTAAAAGTTAATTAAAATAGGTGCCACCAGACTCCCCCCCCCCACTTTCTACAATGTGTTCCCCTGAGTATTCTTCAGTCTTCTCCAAGTTTTAGATTTTCTTGTCCAAAGTCTAGAAATAGACAGTATAACAAATCTAGGGCCAGTTTTGAAACACACCTAACCATGTAATCTTTCATGAGGATAGTTTTATACAGTAATAAGGAATTATCTTTTAAAATGGATGAAGTCAAATCCACAGACTTAAACAGGAATTTATTTGGGGGAAAGGACAGCGATGGGAAACAGAGAACATGTGTTTGTTTCTTACATGCAGAAGTCCAAATTAACTCAATAGGCTATGCTTGATAAGTTAATTACTTACTACCTCATTATATAAAATCTTTGACTGCGTGCTTATCTCAGACAGGATGGTTGGAGTGATTTGCTCTTCCTTCTTATGAATCTTATAGGAGGTCCATCTTGATCCTTCTTCTTTCTTCATTTGTTTTTTTTTCTTTCAACACATCTTCCCAGTATATTGAATGTGTGAATATAACTCAGGGGCCTTCAATAAATGTTGGAAAACAAATGAAGCTTGTAACACCTGATACAGAATTATCTTGAGAAACAACCTGAATGCTAGGGAATCAGATTGTTGAAGTTAGGATTAGTTGCTGTGTTATAACTGTGGTTCTAAGGGTTTATTCTTTAGTGAGTCAATCCAGGGCATTGATGAAGCATTCCAGGATCTAGACAGGAAATCAAATATATATAGGACTAAATCCACCTTCCTAATTACCTGTGATGGAGATACAAAAGATAATGTAATTTTCACCAGTTCTGCCCTTATATAAATGGGAATACAGAGGAGACACTCTTGTGGGAAATGAAAGCAGTATTCCATTTATTCAGGCTTCTCAAAATAGGGTCAGTTTATCAGGTGCTTTGAGGCACTCTTGTGCCATAACAAAATAAGGGACTTGTCACACATTCTCCGGCAACCTTGTTCTTCATCTGTGTTCCCATGATGTTGACTTCCTCTTATTACAGTCTCTGAGACAAGTTTTATTTGCCCTGAGCTCTCGCAAGTGTCAAAATAGCGTTTCACCCCTCAAGCCAATCGTATTTAATGATTGCTGCAATGTGAGCAACATCTGCTAGGTCTCATCATCTGTTATATCAGAAAAAGAGTAAGCAATGAACATGGGTGGAATCAGAGGTCCTTATTGGCCATTTGAGCTTGTTATAGGCAGCTCTTCCCAACTCCAGCCAGCCTTGTCTGTTGTCATTTTGCTTTTGTTTCCCTAAAGAGTTGGATGCAGAGGAATCCAGAAGTCAGCATTTGTTGTCTTTATAAAGAAAGGAATGGCAGAGAAATCTTAAAAATGCTGCTTGTGATTCAATTCCCTTTGTTAAACTCTGATTTTTTAAAATTCATCTTAGGTTATAATTGAAAAGACAAAGGAATGAGCTTAGAGATGATAGATAAGAGTCCTTCAGATAGCCATTTCTGCTAAAGGACTATGGTTGGAAGCAGAGGTGGTATTCAGCAGGACCTGACCAGTTCTGGAGAACCGGTAGTGGAAATTTTGAGTAGTTTGGAGAACTGGCAAATACCAGCTCTGACTGGCCCCTGCCCCATCTATTTTCTGCCTCCCAGGTCCCAGCTGATCGGCTGGGTCTTCTTTGGTTGCCCTGCATAGGAGAGTGGAGCTGGAAAGCCAGTTAGTGGGGTTGGATGGGGAGGGAATGGGATTTTGCAGTATCCTTCCCCTGGAGTGGGGTGGAAATGGAGACTTTGAAATATCTTTCCCCTGCCATGCCCACCAAGCCACGCCCACAGAACCAGTAGTAAAATTCTTTGAATCCCACCACTGGTTGGAAGATACTTTTCTCACCAGCTGATGATGTACAAAACAATGGTGGGCAGGAAAGATGGAGGAATAGAATAATCACTGTGTTTATCTTGTGCCACACACACCCCATTAGAACAATATTGGTTGGGCAGTGATTCAGAACAAAGGGAGGGAGGTGAGATGGGAGTGAGCGATACTTTTCTGCTGACTGAAGAGAGGATCACACTTTAACCCAGAAGCATGTGAATGTCTAAGATGGAGAGGTCAAAGTTAGCTTTCCATTCAGTTACCTTTGAGAAGAGGGATAGATAGAGGAGAAATGGAATCATAGCCCACTGAAAACACGATAGAGTGGTTATTGGCAGTATCTATATAAAATGCACTGGGTTTACATCAGCCCTATTTGTGGGAGTAGTCATGTTTTTTTTCTCTCTCTCTCAGAAATAGTTAAAATATATTCCTTGTCCTTTTCCCAACATTCTGGTCTCTAAGCATTGGGAAGAATCATTTGGTGGACCATTACATGCATGTATAAAATCAATGGCATAACTGACATATCAAATATTAAATCATACTTTTATGGTATATAATGTCAAACCTGAAATAAAATAATGTTTAATGAAAATACTTCATTCCACTGACAGTAATAAATAATCAAGATGTATGTGAACATATGAAGGACCTGTTCTTAGGACAGATCTTAGGATTTGTTCAACAGTTATTGTTTTTTCTCACATCTTCTTTCAAGGTGTCAAGGTTCTCTTAGGAGCCTTGGTGGCGCAGAGGTTAGAGTGCAGTAATTGCAGGCTTCTGCTTACAGCTAGCTGCCTGTAATTTAACAGATTGAATCTCACCAGGCTCAAGGTTGACTCAGCCTTCCATCCTTCTGAGGTGGGTAAAATGAGGATCCAAAATTGTGGGGGCAATATGCTGATTTTGCAAACCACTTAGAAAGGGCTGTAAAGCACTATATAGCGGTATGTAAGTCTAAGTGCTATTGCTATTATTGGTTTCATCACTAAGTAACTGGTGACCCACCAAAACCTTGTTTTTCAAAGTATGACTTTCTATGTTTTCTTTTTTCTTTTGTGCATTTATTAGTTTCATTCTATGGATTATTGAAATGTGAATCACAAAAGCTGTAGGATAAGAGCAACTATTATGTAGTTTGAGTATTTTTAGCATTTTAATTTTTTGTTACTAGAATATAAATTGATCTTTCCTGTCTTGGCCATTACTGTGCTTTCCATATATGTTTTATGAATCACAAATACTGATTCATAAATACCTTGTACAGGTAACCATGTACAGGTAACTCTTAAAGTTATGGCAGACACACACCCCTCCCTCAAAAGCTTCTTACAATCCAGCAGCAGCCTCACAGTCACATGCACAAACCTTGGGTAGATTCATCTTTATGACTGACCATCTACCTATCTCCCCCTTACCGTCTGTAGAGCTCTGGAGCTATCATTGAGTAAGGAGAATAGGCCATTTCACCCCTCTGCCATGTGGCTCCAGCCCTAAGTAGGCACCATGAATATTCAGGCCAGTCCAAAAATGGTGCCTGCTTCTGGGATAGAGCCATGAGGCTAGGGATGCTGAGGAGTGGGGCATCCTGCTCTCTCTTCTTAGTGCAAGCTCCAGAGAGGTATAGCAGATGGTAAGGGTGGGATGGGGATGGGGAGGAGGGTGAGGAAGTAGATCTGGGTCCAAGGCCTGCAGAAGCCCTGAGGGTGGGTGGGAGACCTTTAGAGTCTTGGGGCAGGCGGGCCTGGGCCGACACTAGACCTCCCAGGCACCCCATGTTCTGTTTAATGACCCATGTGATCGATTAATGTCCACATCAGACAAGAGGGATGGGGGCCATTAAGTGAAGCAACGTTTTCCCCAAATGCCATAATCAAATCAAGCAGTTTCTAGTCTCCCCAGAGGTTGGACCTCCAAAAGAAAACTGGGAGCAGGGAAGCGAGTTTACATCAGAGTTCAGATAGAGGACCTCCAATCTTTTCCTTCTCACATTTTTTTTAATATCTGGAGATCTAAGATTATTAATCAACTTTTAAATAATATGTTCTGAAAATAAGATGTTACAATATGTTGTATGATCTAGATTTAATTACAACCAATTTAATTATAAGCTTAACAACTGAATTAACTTTAGTGTATAAATCGTTTTTCACTTAGGCTTTTTCCTTATATCCTATTTTATTTGTTAATTTTTTATGCTGCTCATCTCCCAGCTTCTGGGCAGCTTGCAGGTTATAAAACAAGTAAAATAGTTAAAAGATTTAAACAACACAAAATTAAAATATTATTAAGAATTATACAGGTAATCCTTGACTTACAAGTTCATTTAGTGACCATTCAAAGTTACAACGGCACTAAAAAAATGACTTATGACCATTCTTCACAGTTACAACCTTTGTAGCAACCCCATGATCATGTGATCAAAATTCATATTCTTGGCAACCGGTTCATACTTCTGACCATTGCTGTGTCCCAACATCATGTGATCACCTGCAACCTTTTGACAAGCAAAGTCAATGGAGAAGACCGAGTCACTTAACAATCAGCTTTCTAACTTATCAATTGGGCTTGTTTCACTTATCAACAATGGCAAGAAAGGTCATAAAAAGGGGCAAAACTCACGTAACAAATGTCTCAACAGAAATTTGGGGGTTAATTGTCGTAAGTCGAGGACTACCTGTACTAAAACAAAACTAAGACGCCTAAGTTCCAATGAAACAGGGATAAGGTCTTCTTATCCCAGCAGCCACCTCAGCAGTGAGCACACCCCCCGGGGCTCCAGGCCAGCTGGTAAGTCAGGTTTTGATACCCTTTTGGAAGGCCAAAAGGAGGGGGCAATTCTTACCTCCAGTGGTAGGATGTTCCGCAGGGATGGGGCCAGAAAAGGCTCTGCTCCTTGACCCCTCCTGCTTCAATTTCTTAGCAGACAAGATCCATAGCAGGCCTCTTCCACTGGCACAAGGGTGGTAGCTTATCCCATCAGGGAGAGATGTCTCCTCAGATTTATCTTAATCACTATAATAAATACGAGGGGGTTTTTTTCTTTTTGTTCACTATATAATCAGTATCTTCTTTCTTGTGATATAAAATCTTTTGTTTCATTATTTTAAGTTGAAAGAAAATGAAAAAATATATGGACATGTTTAGTTTAAAAGGAAAATTTTAATTAAAATATTCTTCATATGGCATAAATGGTATATTACCTAATTAAATGTTTTTCCCCCTGAAATTAGTTTTGAATCTTGGCATTGACCAATCAGCTATTAATTCTGGACCCTCTTTAGACTGAAAGAACTAGATTGGTCTATTTTCAGAGCTCTGCATTAGAATCCTCAAACTATTATAACTCAAGCTTATATGTAATTCTTTGTGAATAAAAATAATCTCTTGTAGAAAAATTAACAAAATATATATCTATGGAGATTCTCAATCATCCAGGTCATGGTTGTCCCAAAGGTGCTTTTTCCAAAAGGCAACTGGACTGCAGAACTGAAGTTTCTTAGATGAGAAGCAAATGTTTTCAAAGATAAACCCAACGAAGGTCAGTTGCCTATTGGAAAAAGCACCTTTGGAATAGCAGAATGTATATTTTATTAAAAGGCAATCATCTGCTTCATGTCATTCTATATACAACTTCAACATATAATTTCAATAACGCCTACTTTTCACAGAAATCTCAGTGTCATCTATCTTTCTTATATTTAAAAACAAGGTCTTTCTAATCCTAGGCCTAAATTCCACAGTACAATATTTTATTTCAGTTAATGATGAATATTTATATAACATTAACTGTAAAACTATATTTTTCAAGTTACTTTCATTGAAACAGTATTCTAACATTTCTTGATAATTTTCTACATTTATTTGTAATTTACAATAGGATATCGATTTTCCATATAAAAATGTTGAAAATATTTTTCTGTGTCGGATGCCTGAAAATAATATTCACACTTGGTGGCCAAGCACACGATATGACAATTCTCAAAATATTAGAACAGATGCTTTATTATCTTCTCACAGGCACAGAAGGACTTGATTGTCTTTTTCATCAAGAATGCATTTATTACTAAATTGTCCTTGTTTGTGGAGAAGGAAGTAGGCTTTGTCACTCACATT
Source organism: Psammodynastes pulverulentus (assembly GCA_025802295.1). NCBI lineage: Eukaryota > Metazoa > Chordata > Lepidosauria > Squamata > Psammodynastidae > Psammodynastes > Psammodynastes pulverulentus. The sequence goes on along the minus strand of JAOYMU010000001.1, from coordinate 112,648,150 downwards.
CAACTCCACTTAACCTTGCTGTGAAAATGATTCCTCTCACAGCCTTGAATGCCTTCCCCTTTCATCAGCTTTGTTATCCAACTGCTTCTACAGCATAATTCTCAAGATCCCTATGAGCTCCTGATGGTCACTGCATGACAGTGAATCACCAATTGGCCAAACATATGTTGTGTGAAGTCAGCAACTGGTTAGTTTAGAAGTTCAGCATGTGGTGTGAATCCCGGAAAAATAATTAATTAAATAAACTATGGTAAAATTAACCGTGGGTAAGCAGGCCCAGGAGGGCTGTTCAGCAAATGAGCCTCTCACACTACTACACTATATGATTCAGGACACCTTGCAGTGTTCTTCCATTTTGTCTCCGAGTTTCAGTATTTATTCTTTAGTTGGGTCAGGCACCCCACTCCTGATCTAGGTGCTGTGCTGTAAAAACCTTTTAAATTGGTTTTGGGTCTTTCCCACTGAAAGTAGCGGAGTTACTACACTGTATACTCACAATACACTGTATACTCACAAACACTACACTGCTGCCCGCGAAACACGAACAGCTCGCTCCCATTCGGTTCTTTCTCCAGTTCCCACCCTTCACTCTCCTTTTTGTATCCGGCGGCGGCGGCCCAGTGGCTGCGATAGATTCGTCCTGGATTCATTCTTGCCGCTTCCTTAGCATAACAAGGCGGTCCAACCTCAGCAGGTGCGCTCAGAGCTCGGACAGGAAGCGGCGCCAGGGGCAACTGCTCTGCAGCCGCCGCCTCTCAGCCATCTCTTCCAAGACCCAGCGCGGAGGCTGCAAGAGCAGAGAGCCCTTGCAGCGACACAAAGAGAGTCAAGCCCGTCGCAAGACGAGGCGGCGGTGACCGTTAACTGCGGGGCTGGCTAAAAGTGCTGCAGCACCCGTCTCACCTGCCGCACCCCGCGTAACCGAAAAGCGCAAGGGCGGCTGAGCAAGCCGCAGAGGGGGCTGCAAGGCAACGCCGCCGCCGCCGCATCTGTGCTCCGATGCTGGCCCGCTGGACGGCGGAGGGATGGCGTCGCCCAAGAAAGGGCGAAGGAGGATAGGATGCCCTCCTGGGATGTAATGCGGGGCAGCAGGGATTCTTCCCCGTAAGGAAGCCCGAGGCGGGCTCCACTCTCCCTCTCATTCCCGAAGCGCCCTTTTGGCGAAGTTCTCGCGTCAAAAAAGGAGGGGAGCGCTCAGTCTTTCCCCCTCCCCATTTTGGCTTCTCCGCAGGGCTGGGCAGGGCCTGGAGCACGTGGTGAGGGAAGGCGAAGCCCATGTGACCGGCCTCCCTCTCCCCTCGAGCCCCCCGCCGATCGCCTCTCTTCTGCCCGCCTGCCTTCTCCGTGGTGGGCTCCGTAGCGTCAGTCCGACTCCGCTCCCTCGGCACAAGCGGCCGTCGCCATCACCCCCACCCCCCGCGCCGCCACCCAGCCCGGGCACCATGGTAAGAGCGCGGAGCAACCTGCCGCGCCTGAGTGCTCGCCGCTCGGACTTCGCCGGAATGACTGGACCAGGCTCCCGAGGGCGAGAGGGGCGAAGCGAGCCCCGTGGCTGCGCCTGGCAGCCATTTTAGTCTAATTTTAGCCTAGGCTGAGGGGGTGGCGGCGGACGACCCCCCCCAGCGCAGGCCGCGGGGAAGGCTGGGGGGGCGCCGGGGAAGGGTGGACAGGTCTCTCGGCCGTCCCCGAGAGAAGGGAAAAGGGAGCGCTGCTGAAGGAGGCTTTGCCCCTCGGTGGCTCCTATCGTGGTCTTGAAGAAATGCTCTCCTCCGATCGGAACGCTTTCGCGGAGAGACGCGGAAAAACACCCGGGAGCGACGCGATTCGTGCGGGTTGCCTTCCCATTTAGGTACAGCGGGGAAGGTGTTTTTTTCCCCCCCCCCTAAAATAGCAGCAGCATTTGGCCCTTTGGAGTCACGGAACGGGACCCAAATAACGACTGGCTTCACCCCTCGCCGCCTTGCCTTGCCTTCTAGACTGGAGAGAGGGCTGGGGCAGAAGAAACGCAGTGGGGCGGATAGGATGAAACCGAGCCCCCTAATTGCCTGGAAAGGATTCGTTTCCTTCGCTTTCCCTTTTCATTGGCGTGTAATGCGGGGAAATAAAGAAGGGCTGATTGAATTCATCCACCCCCCTTTTTTTTTGATAGATTTGGGAGAAGAGATGAATATTCCTTCTAACAGAAGGATATATGAGGGAAAACAGACGGTACAAAATTACTTGGGCTTCTTCCCCCTGCCAATGAGA
>JAOYMU010000001.1:112593202-112609103 GCA_025802295.1 Psammodynastes pulverulentus | reverse complement strand
TAGCTGGCTGGGGAACTCTGGGAGTTGAAGTCCACAAGTCTTAAAACTGTCAAGTTTGCCCACCCCTGATCTAGAACAATACATGCTTTCTAAAAATAATCAAAATGCAATTCAATTATACAAGTAAAGTATTTAACATGAACTTAAAAACCATGATAGTTTACTGGCCTAGTCATCTGCTGAAATAAATGTCCTATTTACTTGGATGTAGCATTAATAATAAATGTTAAATACCCATTTTTTACTCCTAGCAAATTACAAGTATTAGAACAAACTATTGGCACTGAAAAACCTGAAATAAATGCAACACAGTAGAAAATTAGAATAGATGTACAAATATTGAAAAAAAAATCAGTGCTTTGTTGTGGTTAATGTGATGAATTGGGGACATTAAGTCCACCCTCAATCATGTAAGTAACTCACTGATTTACTTTGAGCCAGTCACTCTTTTACCAGATCAGCCTACTCACAAGTTGTGATGGGTAAAATGAAGGGAGCTAGCCAGTTAAATTACGGTGAGCTTCTGGGAGAAATTTGATACATTAGAAATGCATCTAATAAATAAGAAAGTAAGCACATCAAAATTCACCGTAACTTGGTAGTGAATGAAATTTTACTGTACAAAGGTAGAAATGAAAATGAAACAACATTCTAGTTTAGTGAGAATTGCTTTGAGTTAATAACATCTCTGAATTGAAGAAAGTAAACTTACATTATGCATTTCTTTTATTTCAGTTGAGTGTACGGGGAAAAAATAAGAAAGAGAAACTTGAAGACTTTTTTAAAAACATGGTTAAATCTGCTGATGGTGTCATTGTTTCAGGAGTAAAGGTGATCTTTTAAAAGCCATTGTATCATTTCTGAGTATTGTTCAAAGATATGAATTTAAATAATTTGCAAGAGAGGAATATATCTCAATGTACAGAAAACTGTTGTATACAAAGAGTAACTCTTTCTAACACACCATTGATTTTCAATCTATCTAGTGTTAAGAATTTCTGAGGGACTTTGCTTGGGATTCTTGCAGTGTTGGATCTTTTGAGCTTTCCTAAAGGAATTGAAACTTGCTCTGTGTCCTTCTGGATATAGAAATTGTAGGATGATTGTTGAAAATTCTGAAATTATGATTACTTTGCATTTCAAGATTAGATGGATAGATCTAATATGGAAAAATGCTACATATTTACTCTTCATCTATGCAGCAGTCCAAGGGTAGCATTTTTCCAGGTTAGATCTATCCATCTAATCTTGAAATGCAAAGTAATTATAATTTCAGAATTTTCTCATTTTATACCTGCAACTTAAATTATATGGGCTAAATGGCATTCTCAGTCTAAGGCTCTCCAACTTTGATAGGTCATTGGAAGTACTTTAAAGACATAGTATGGGCAATCACACACAAGTGGTATATTCAATCACAAAGTACTAATACATTAAAAGTGATTCTGGGCAAGTGGGTACATTTCCAATAATTGTCATTCAAAGTATTCTATGTATACCATGCAATTAGTGCATGACTCCTATAAGACAAAATGGATTCTTGCTCTCCATGTTTTTAGATGTGAAACTGTGGAGGAAAAACAGAAAAGGAGAAAAATGTTTTCATATTTATATAAATATGAATAATTTTCCTTTTTGTACTTATATAGTTTGGTGGATTAAAATATTTTTTGCTGCTTTTCCCAGCTTGGTGCCCTTAAATGGGCTGAAAATTTCAAGCTGTCAATAGTTATGCTGGAGTACAATTTTGAACACTGATCTCATTTCACCAGAATTGTTGTGTCTGGTGTTATTTTATTTATCTGAGCTTTAGAAAAAGAAATGACCTAGAAATCTTATATATCACTATGTTGAAATGTTTCTATAGTAGAATTACTGGGGGTTTTTTTTGAGTGTTAAAATTGGGAATTTACCAAGCATCACTGTAATTATGGATATGTAACTGCTGTTTCCACAATTGATCTTCGTTTATCTTGAGGCAGTTACATTTTAACTTATTCAATAAAAATAAATGGCTTCTCTTCAAATTATTCTGCTTACTTCTGATGTGTCTTGGCATGCAGGATGTAGATGATTTTTTTGAACATGAAAGAACATTCCTTGTAGAATATCATAACCGTGTCAAGGATTCCTCTCTCAAGTCTGATAAAATGACAAGATCTCACAAAAGTAAGTTGCTGCTGATACCTGGAAAGTATTTTGGGGGCATTAGGATAATTACCATTAAGTTGTAAAATATTATTAGTTTGTAGATTCCATATTATGGGATAAATCTTGAATATATGGAAAGGATAAATGGTATTTTGGAAAAATAGAGACAATATTTGATTGATTAGGACTAAGATCAAATATGGAAGTGGAAAACTGTGTGTTGTTCTTTATCTGTGTTTGCAGAATTTTCTGATGCTAAATAGATATTGCCTGAACTTTTGTTTATATCTTCCAAATAAGTTTTGAGATTTAAGACAGGGGTGACTTTAAAGAAGATGGAATTCCTGGGAATATGAATCACACATGGCTGCTCTCAAAATTGTGGATGTACTTCATACACAAATATGATTAATATAGAAAATCTAACGATATAAAATGAATTTAATGCCACATCTTTTTTCTTTTTCAGATGTTGCAGATGACTACAATAGAATTGGTTCTTCATTATATACATTGGGAACACAGGACTCCACAGATATATGCAAGTAAGTCTCTTTTAAAACATACATAACATAAATTATAGCACATAATTTTGAATGTTATTAAATTGATGTGCATACCATGTAATTTTAGCTATTTTTCTCTCAATTTTGCACTTGGTTTTATGAAAATCCTTGCCATAGTTCTTAACAGATTTTCTAAGTAGATCTTACATTTAGAGAATGTTACCTTTACAAAGTGCTACTTCTGTACGTTAGAGAATTTATATACATAAGTGATAGGTATATGGCTAAGTTGAAAATGTTTATAAAATAAACAAAATTATGTTTATTAAAGGTGGTATACTATTATTTCCTTTTGTAAATTATTGTTTAAATAATAGGGACTGCTTAAATCAATTTAGATTAAATATCCTTTGTTGCCATTGCAAATGCTTGAGAGATGTCTCCAGATAATAAGCTCTTAGTTGGTTTTGTTTAGGCTAGATTCTATGAATCCTATTCCAACCATAAAATCTGATTTAGCAAAAGATTCTGTACTGTAGTTTTTCTCTGCTCCAGTTGTTGTTTTGCTGTTTATGACTTATAAGGTATTTGAGAATGGCCAATGTTCTGTGATCAGAATTATTTCTCAGTCCTTCAAATATTGGGTCTTTGCTTCCTGCTTGAAGCTGATTGCATCACAGCGCTGCTTTCTTCTCCCCTCTGCCAATTTGATCTTCATTTTTTATTTCCTTAGACTAGAAAGTTTGCTTTCTCAGTTTTGAGTTCTGCTGTCTTCAGTCACCACCACTGCTACTAATTTATTAATTTTACATGCAGCTCAATTCCTAGTGACCGAGTGGTTTACAAATTGTGAAAAACTTTAAAACAAAATAGCAAAGCAAAATGGAACAAAGATGATGACAGAGATAACAAACAGAGATGGTTTGTTAGGTAAAAGGTAAAATAAAAATGGGGAGCTTCAGTTATGCACACTACAGGCCTGGGCAAAGAGACAGGTCTTCAGGTCTTCAAAACAGTAGAGTAGGGGCCACTCAAATCTTGAACTTCATTCCAGAATGCTATAAAATAATATAGAGATTCCAAAATTTAAGCTTTTCTTTTTTTAAAAAAGATCTGTTCGTCCAATTTATTGCTTTCTTTTCCAAACTAAAATTGTAGTTGTGAACTTTTAGAACTGCTTGTAATCCTGACTAAACAAATGCCACCCAAAATAACGTGCTGTCTAATGTCGGTATTGAACATCTTGCGTGAATATTCACTTTTTTAATTGGAAAATATATATATACAATAATCTTAATACAGTAAACTGAGCCAGGTGGTCCAGTGAGATGTGAGGTTCCATTAAAAAAAAAATAGTTATTTAAAAATTTAAATAGCCTTTTATGATTTATATGGCTGTTATCTTAGAGTCTGTTCTTCAGAAAGGTTTAGACAGAAATGAATTCTGCTGCCAAGTAAAAGCTTTTTGAGGAGCTCCAGAAAAAGATTGTTAATGCTGATGAGGCAACAACCATAAGTCATCTGAAGATTTATGATACTTTAGGACAGAGTTGTCAAACTCCTGGCCCGCAGGCCAGATGCATGTTGTTGTTTACTTTTTATCTTGTTGTGAACCGCCCCGAGTCTGCGGAGATGGGGCGGTATAGAAGTTTAATTAATCAATAAATAATAAATAAATACGCTGACCACGCCTGGTTCAGTGAAGGGGAAAAAAGTCCCAATAGGTCACGTGATGCCGCTGTGACGATGTGAGTTTGACATCCCTGTTTAGGCGATTGAAAAAAACCCCAGAACAAACAGTAAAAGATCTGCAGGCCAGGCTTATGTTGTTTTATGTCAATATTCCTGATTCCATTTTAAAGAATACACTGAACATGTTGTGTGCATGGTAGGATGAAAAGCACTGCTGTCTAGATGGCACATTGTTGCCCATTTCAAGTTTGTCAAAGATGACCTGGATATTCCAGCAGGCTTAGAAGGGACAACAGTCTTCAAATTATAAAGTGCACTGGATGACATTGGCTCATATTGGGTGGTTTCTGCCTATTATTTAGAGCTATATTAAAGAAAAATTGGGGCAGATAAATAACAGCGTATGCCGTTTTGAAGATTTAGGAAAGGGATAACTGTTACATTAAGGAAGTTACTTTAACAACTATGGAAAGCTAACACGATTCAGTAGTTTTTGTGTATAGTTGATAATGTTGTTCACCAGGTAATTATTGACATGGAATGATATCCATCCACTATAAATTATAGACAAAATTATGATCAGAAAACTATTTACTCTTATTTACTTTTCATTTACAGATTTTTCCTGAAAGTGTCTGAATTGTTTGATAAAACAAGGGTATGTATTATGAAAGATTGCAAGATTTCAATTTGGTTGACTTACGGGTTCTTCAGATTTTGGTATTTTTCTTTGGTTTGGGGTCCTGTGACATCTTACTATTTATTCAGTCTTACTTATGCTTCCAAAATACCTCCTGTCCAAACCTTTTAAAATATTACTTAATTGACCAACAAACACAGACTGTAACAACAGAAATACAAATAAAATAAAGACCACAAACTTCTACAAAGTACTACTTACTTTCAGATTGATCAGAGGAACATTCGTGGGATCACCACTCTCAGTATTTTAGGAAATAGCCTGTCCACTTTATCCTCACCAGGCATAATGTTATACGCCTTAATCATGTCTCCTTTTATTCAACTCTTTAGACTCTTTTAGATTAAAAAGCCCAAAATGTCACAATCTTTCTGATAGAGAAACTCCTTGCTCATCTTAGTTGTCTCCTCTGAACCTCCGTTAGCTCTGCTATATGCTGTTGAGTTGCAGTGACCAGGCATTTTAAGATGTAGACAATAGCTTTCTGTAAATGTCTGCATTTAATAATAAAGTAGGAGCATGTAATTGGAACACTATAAATGGAGATAGTTTGTACTACCTAAAATATTATTTCTGATTTGCCTTTCTTATTTAGAAAGTAGAGGCCCGCGTATCTGCTGATGAGGATCTTAAACTCTCAGATCTTCTAAAATACTACCTAAGAGAATCACAAGCTGCAAAGGTGAACTGAATTTCTGGTTGGAAAAGTATCTTGTAAATTTGATGTTGTAATAGAGTAACAGCCTGACAATATTCAGAAAGTAGAATTCAATATTTGATGTGCTAAAATAGTGTTTAGATGCTCCCATTCACTGGTTTGTACTAAGCCATATTTGTTAAAAACTTATAACATATGGTCCTTTCAGTTTGGGGGTGTGTAAGGATAGGGAAATGAAACAAGCATAGTGGAAACAGAAGTATTCTTCCGCTATAGTTACTTTTTTTAAAAGACAGGATGATTGATTCTTTCAGTTGGTTACTTCAGTTATTACTTGCTTTCTGATATAGTTCCCCTTAAAGAAATGAGCTTTCATTTTTATGATAGGAAAAAGTTATTTAGTTTTGTAAAATGATTATCTTAATAATAGATAGAGTAAATATACTATTTGGAGTAACATTGGATCATTCTTTAAAGTATTCTTTGCAAAGTTAATACACAGTTGGATTTTATTCCTTTTTTATTTATTACAGGATCTTCTGTATAGGAGATCAAGGTCATTGGTGGATTATGAAAATGCTAACAAGGCACTGGACAAAGCAAGAGCAAAGAACAAAGATGTGTTGCAAGCTGAAAATACTCAGCAGCTTTGCTGTCATAAATTTGAAAAAATATCTGAATCAGCAAAACAAGGTACTGAAATAGTCTTGGAAATTGTCAAATGCATTGATTTCCAGAAGTGTAAGTCCTATGGCATCTTAAGGCTAACAAGTTAATTATGGTGTAATCTATTGTGGACTACAGTACACTCCATCAGATTTTTTAAATCTTCTGAAATACAGGAATATACAGGTTGTCCTTGACTTATGGCCATAATTGAGCCTGACAATTATTGTTGTAAATCAGGATGATCATAGAGTCAATCATCACGTGACTGACCCGATTTTATAACCTTTTTTGTGGTGTTCATTAAGTGAATGTGGTGGTTGTATAGCAAATATAGCTGTTGTTAAGTGAACCCAATGGTTAAGTGAACTGAAAGTAAATACCAATTTCTGGCAAAAACAAATTGTCATGTAACTAAAGAATACTGCAAATGCCTGTAAATGTGAGCTGGTTGCCAAGCACCAAAATGCAGTCATGTGACGGGGGGGGGACCGGAACTTTGGAACCAAGTCTAAATAGTTTTTGGGGGGAGGGTCTGCCATGCCTTTGGTCACTAAGTGATCAATTTAAGTCGATTGAGTATGTATATTTACATTTTGAGGAGTGGTGAATTTCTAAGGATTCAGAGTAAACAAAACGCAGGCTATATGGACAGTGGTAAGGAGTGATAATAATGAAATATATTTTATTGCATTTGATTTACTTCTAATATTATTTACATTTCCCCTTACTCTCAGCTTCCCTGCCATCTAATACTTCTGTAGGTATTAGTAGCAGCATATCATGAAATGGACTGAAATCCATAAAAGCTTATACTTTGTTAACATCTAAGATTCTGTAAGATATGGAGATTGTTTTTTTTACATGCACTTAATACCTGAAAAATAAGTATTGTTCATTAGTTCGTATTTATTCTTATAAGAAAATGCTTTTATATAGAACACATTTGTTAAATTGTCCTTGTAATCAGAAATTGTAATGCTGATTGATAGGTTTAACAAAATTAAAGCGCTTAGAGTGGTAATGAAATCAATTTGGAGTCACTGATTGTTTAACCAGATTACCTGCCAGAATCTCACTCTGTTAATACCTATGTCAGCGTTCCAGTGAAATTCCCCATTCTCATTCAGCACTCAGAAACAAAGTTCATCCAAATAAGAATTTATTAAAGAAGTCATATTGGCCCATCTGGGAAAACCCAAATCTGAGAGTTCCGGGTTTTCCCCTCCCCAAAAGAAAATCAAAGATCCACCCTTACACCCACCATCTATCACATGGTCCAATCAATCGTGGTCCCAACTGGAGCCATTCCTCCAGACATTCCTCTCCAGGTGCAGGGTAACATGTCCGTGACTTTCTGTGAAAGAATGTTGTTGAGTCTAATATTCCATCTATGAAATCCCCCCTCCCAAAATTCTCAGGCACTAATTGTAGCAGCCTCGGAGCTTTTAAGTAAAATATGGCTTCTAAGGCTGACAGTCTTGAGTTCCTTCTCAATAGAATAGAAGACTGGTAGGCAATTGTAGCTAGAAATTCTAAACCAGTTAAAATAAAAGTAAGTTTTTATCTTTGACTCCAAATATGATGAAGATTATGGATTCGAATACTGTTAGAAATTTTATCTGTTACACAAAACAGTAATGATTTCATGATTTAATTACATAAAATCACTTGGCTAGATTCAATGCTATTAGAGAAGGTCCAGGGGAGACATGATAGCAGTGTTCCAATATTTGAGGGGCTGTCACAGAGCAGAGAGGGTCAAGCTATTTTCCAAAGCACTTGAAGGCCAGACAAGGAATAATGGATGGAAACTGAACAAGGAGAGATTCAACCTGGAATAAGGAGAAATTTTCTGACAGTGAGAGCAATCAACCAATGGAACAGCTCACCTTCAGAAGTTGTGGGAGCTTTATCACTCGAAGCTTTCAAGAAAAGACTGGACTGCCATCTGTCAGAAATGGTATAAGGTCTATTGCTTGGCTGGGTGGGTGGGGGGTTAGACTAGATGACCTACAAGGTCCCTTCCAACTCTGTTAATCTCCTGTAGCACTTAGCCAATCTTGGCTGAACTCTGAACTTAAGCAATAAAAAGATCTGAGACCAAAAGTCCTAGAAATGGGAGTAAGAATAGAAATTGAAAAACCTATGTGAAAAAAGTAAAGGCAAACCTCATCTGTACTACTTCTAAGAAAAGCCAGACAAACCTCTGTAGTAACTAAATAAACCTGCAGTTGATTTGACTAGTGCTGCAGATACACTTAAATAAGCCTGCATATGCCTAGACACACCTACTTAATGGTTTTAACTTGAAGAAGACTTTAACCTGCAAGCCTTCACTTGTAAAAGTTTATGCAATCTGACAAGACAAAGTCATTTTGAGTGTTTCTTTTTAGCACTGTAGATTGTAAATTAAGTACAACCCTGTTAAGTCCACAAAAGATTTAAACCTCATAAAATAATGAAGTGTTCTTTGGCTCTACTGCTAACTCTTATTATTCTATTACAAGTGAGAAATGAAAATTTTAATGACCAACCCACATTAAAAAGACACTTTAAAAAGATCTTTAAAACTTCAGGGACTCCGTGTAGGCTGAATTCATACACTGTGGCCTGCAGTTTTGCCTGACTGGAACATATTGAATCTTGTCTAAAAATGTTTTTAAGATTAAAAATGTTGTTTAAGCCATAGTTTAGCATGTATAAACCCAAACAGTAGTTACAGTAATCCCTTTTTTTGGTTAAACTATTAAGTAGGCGTTTAGACATGCACATGCTTATTTAAATATATCTAGCAGCACAAGTCAAACCAACTGCAGCTTTATTTGCTAGAACTGGAAATCTTGGTTTCTACTGGTCAATTTCACAAAAGGATATAAAAGTTTCCCACTAACATAACTTTTTCAGACAATTTCTAGCTTATCTCCTTATTTTTGCAGTTTCACAACCAGAAAAAAAACCTTTGCAGAATTTTGTTGACTGTAACTTCCTTAGCCTGCTCAAGTCCTCTACCTGAGATTCGTTTATTTATTTCTTCTCAATGTTGTTTCTTCCAAAGGAGAAGTGGACAAGCTATAAATTATCTGCCTTAATTTAAATTGGCAGAGTACTCCTGTTACACTGTAATGAATTCCTTTTCCCCCCCAAATTAAAAGTCAAAAGAATGTAAGAAGATTGCAGAAGAGTCTAACACAGCCATAAGCACTACTATGTTTATTGGGTTTTTCTATGCCCAGAGAAGACTTGGAAGACAACAAAATGTACAAAACTAATTCTACAACCAGCACACAATACAAAACAGACTGGGATAACTGACTTAATGCTATATTTTCTCATTTACATCTGGAAAACTGTACTATTTATTGCCCTGTTCTATCTCTCCCATTATATTACCATGAACTTTGTAACATTTCTTTGTTGTTCATGAAATAATAATCATGTTTTCCTATTCATCACATCGGAGTCATTTTGAAATGAAATGAGTGGCAAATAAAGTTAATAAATAAATAAATGTCTAGGCCCTTCCATAAAATATGTGAACTGAAAATGGTGATTCCATAAGAAAAACCTTACTTGAAAGTACCTCGCCTGCTGTCACTTTGAAACAAAATTGCAAGAACACCATGTCCAAGCTTGTGGGAACAATAGTTTGACAATATCTGGCGGACCATAAGTTTCCATACCTTATTTTAATATGGCCAATAACTTAAGATATTTAACATTTGTAAAAACTCCTCTTTCCCTTCTCTGCCCCAAAACTAGGGCTTTATAATGTACTTTTTCCAAACCATGAGGGTGTTACAAGATTGTTGAAGGTTTAAACATTTGTAGGATTTTCTGTAATGCAATTATAAAATCTATATTGACAGGCACATTTCATTTTGTTTTATTTTCTTACCAATCTCTTTTACAGATGGGGGAAGGGAATAGCAAAGCTCTCAACCGGTTTTCACCTTCGTTAGGTGAGAATGTTCTCAGGAAAAGGCAGACAGGCGTAAAGGGGTTTTGAGAAATGCATTTAATAATTTCCATTCAAAATGTGCATTTTAGGCAGCATAGACTTAATAATGGAAGCTATTCCAAAAACACAACGTAAGATTTGTTGGAGCCTTATACAACACACAAAGAGACAACTCTTCTGGGGGTTGCTGCTTATTAAATCCCCATCAAAAGTTTGCACAAGCAAGCAAGTGCCATCTGCAGCCCCTTTCCTGGGAAGCAAGTCTCGTTCGCCGCAAGTCACCCACCGGGCGGGAAGGTTAGACGTGCATCTGCAAACGGCCAGAGATCGGCCCTAGGAAATCTCAAGGCGCGGTTACCTTTACTTTTCTGGTTCGGCTCATGGTGCCTCACGAGACTTTTTTTTCCTCCAAATCCCTCGCAATGGCTCCTTTCTTCTGTCACCTCCGCTCACCCAGCTTGCCCCACCCTCTCACGACTTCTGATTTGTTTTGCAGCCCGCCCCGCCTTCCTGGTTCCGCCCATTCCGCCCGCCCTTGAAGGATACGTACGGTTGGAGGTTGCCCACAGCTCGCATTTCAATGGTTGGCCACGCCCCGGGGCTCTCCCGGAGCTCCTGATTGGCGGGTATCCCGTCTGGTCATTTGCATGTCGCCTCCGATCGGCGAGCCAGAAGAGAGCAGCGAAGAGAGAAGTTCGCGCAAAGACACTTCTGCGAAGTGTCTCTCGGGGGGCGCGGAGAGGGGAAACACCGGCAGGCAGCAGCCTCCGCAGCAGCAGCAGCAGCCGTTCTGGGCTGCTTTGGGTTTCCTCTCGTCCCTCCGCGTCTCGTCTTCTGAGTTGATTCTGGATCGTTGCTGGGGGAAGAAGGCTTGTTAGCCTTCCGCCGCTTGAGGACTCCCCAGCTCCAATTAGGCGGTAGGCATAGCCTCCTCAGAGCTCTGCTGGATCCTCCGCATCTTCTGCCGCTGGCCCAAGATTTTCCACCCCGTCTTCTCCAAGACGGAAAAGAAATGATCTCACTCGGCCCGTGGAATGGAGACAGCTGGCACGCGTGAAAACCTGAAGGCACCGCGGGAGCTCCAGCCCCAACTGGACTCGCATCCCAGCGCCTAAACCCCGGCGATCGTCCTCGGTCGCCCCTTTGCGAACCGCGCGGAACTCGGCAGCGGCGGCGCCTCGGAGGAGGGGACCGCCGACTGGTTTTTTTTCCTATGGCTGGGATATACAGCTCGCCTTTGAAGACCCTGGAAGATCTAACCTTGGACTCCGGGTATGGGGCAGGGGACTCCTGCAGGTCCCTCAGCCTCTCGTCCTGCAAGTCCAACAACCAAGCCTTGGCCTCGTCTCAAACCCGAGGCAACTGGTGGTACTACTCGGGCTCCATGAACAGCCGGAACAACAGCTGGGATACCGTCAACACCGTCCTGCCAGAGGATCCCGAAGTTGCCGACATCTTCGCCAAATGCGCCAAACTGCCCGACCTGGAGGAATTCCCTTGGAGCGAGGAAGACGTGGAGAAGATCCTGAGGAAGGGGAAGGAGGCGACCAAAGGAGGAGGCTTCAGCCCAGAAGCCGCTCGGAGGCTGTCGATGCTCCTCCGGAGGCCGCTGATCCGGATCTCTCGGGAGGCGCAACGCCTGAGCGTGATGCACGCCAAGTGCACCCGCTTCGAGATCCAGAGCGCCATCAAGCTGATCCAGAGTTGGTCCCTGTCGGAGAGTTGCGTCCTGGCCACCGTTAAAGCCCTTTCGCTGTACAGCATGAGCGCCGGCGACGGCTTAAGGAAAGGCAAATCGGCCCGCTGTGGCCTCACCTTCTCCGTCGGGCGCTTCTTCAGGTGGATGGTAGACACTCGGATCTCGGTTCGGATCCACGACTACGCGGCCATCGCTCTAGCCTCTTGCATGGAGAACCTGGTGGAGGAGATCAAGGGCCGTGTCCTGGCCAGCCAAAACCCAGACGGAGACGGGGCGGGAAGTGAGGTCTCCTCCGAAGTTCTCGAGGCGGTGATCAACAACGACGCGGAGCTTTGGGGAGTCCTGCAGCCCTACGAGCATCTCATCTGCGGGAAGAACGCCAACGGTAAGGAGCGGTGGTCGCACAAGTGCCTTGACCTTTGGGCGAAATTGATTTTCTTGAGCTCCGAAGGCTCGGTTTTCACGTTTTTCTGTGTTTTTGACACCTGACCTGGCCCTAAACTATTGTGAGAATCCGGGGATAGGAATTTGCTGCAGATTTAGCATACCACTTGGGAAAGTGTCTTGGTGGCAGATGTTTCAGAATTGCACTTCTTGGTGGGGATGCCAAAATAGGTGTGCAAAAGACGCAAATGGTAATGATTGGGGACAAAAGCAAAATGTTTTTGTTCTAAGTGATCTGCTTTATGTTCAGCTTAAAAAATAACAAACTATCAACAGAAGAGAATATTGGTAGCTCAGGGCTGAACTACGAGGTGGAGCACTGATGATGTTACCTAGTAGGGTAATGAAGTGTCTGCAAGAAAACAACCAAGTTCAGTGAGTGTCAATGACCACACAAGTAATGATTTGAAGGGTTTATAAAAGTATTACTTACAGTGAAATTGCAATATCCGCGCTTAAAAGTTTAGTAGCACTTTCTTTAGAAGTTTGGGAAGTAATTCTGATGAATATAGACAGAACTGCAGTCTGTTAAACCATTCAAACTATGGTGACATCCAAACTGTACTATATAGAATATTTACGTCTTTGAAGATAATCCATGTAGTTAATATATACTTTGCGGTTGCTGGCCAGAATACCAAAAACTGAATGAGGTGTACTAATTAATGGAGAATGAAAATAAAATAAGACCAGGTCAACTAAGGAAAGTAAATGCTATGTAGTCAGTCCGTTCAAACAGTGCATATAATTAATGTTAATTACACAGGTAATCCTTGACTTATGACCACAATTGGGAATAGAACCTCTGTTGCTAAGTGAGGCAGTTGTTAAGTGAATTGCCGCCCAATTTTATGATCTTTCTTGCCAATGTTTTTAAATGAATCACTGTAGTTAAGTGAATTACATGGTCATTAAGCGAATTGAATTTGCTTGTTGGAAGATGGGTGGTAAGGTCACAGATGCCCATCTCATGACCACAGAATGCTGCAACTATGATAAATACATGCTGGTTGCCAAGCACCTGAATTTTGATCACACAACTATGGTGACGCTATAATAATCATAGGTTCAAGGACCAGTTGTTTGTCAATTCTTTTGTCAGTGCCATTTATAATTGTGAGCGGTCACGAAATAAATGGTTGTAAGTTGAGGACTAGCAGTACATCACAAAATCTGATTGAAATAATGAGGATGACATTACAGAAGCAAAGGCTGGCTTCTTCTAAAAGCAAGTTGCAAAGTGATATTTTTTTTTTGTATTCTTCACACTTCGTATTAATCGCTCTTTGTTTTTAAGCCAAGATACATTTTTCACCAGCATGCTAAAGGCTTTGCTTCAGTCAAGGTTACTCATGGGAAAGTCCTGTTGAACAAATAGTGGGGCTTAAGCCGGTCAGGGCTAATTCATTCTTTTGATTCAGGAAGATCTTGCTTTCTTAAGAAAACACCAGATTTTCTGAATAAGTTTCCTTTTCAGTTCCATGTACAGAAGCCAGATGACAGGCAGCTGTATCTTACTTCATTACAGCAATTGGACAGCATTTTCTATTGTCTTTGAAAGCTAGTTTAAAGGTTCTGATACAACTGTGTCCCCTTTAGTCTCTCCTCACTTCCTGGCTCTGAAGATTCTCATAGCACAATTCTTTTCAGAGGGATTTTTGAAAAATAACAAGAGCAGTGACACCACTATTTTTCTTTTAATTTTGAACTGAATACTCAACCTACAATCCAAAGTGGTTCAGGACTGGCATAGGTTGCCATCTCATTTACATTCTCTGTGTACTAAATCTTAAACAGAAGTAACCTTAGCTGGATAAAAACCTAAATATATATATTTGGAGATGGGGATTCCTCTCATCCCTATCCAGAACATAATAGCAATTTGCTGAGTGTCCTTTTCTCGTCACATTTATTTCTTTATGTCATTGCATTTATTAGAGCCACCCACTCTAGAAGATTCTGATTGGCTGTATATTGCTGCCAGCTCTAATGCAGCTGGTAGATAAGGTGTAGCTGGCTGAACTTTATGGAACTCACTATATCATGTCTATTAGGTGACTCACAGTCGGTCTTTCAACTCTCTCACCCATCCCTATGTTACATGCTATCTAAGTTCCTGGGAGTGTAATGATAATATTAAAGAAATGTTCCTGGAAATAGTAAGGAAAAAATGTGAAAATCAAACAGAGTACTGTCTGGTTTCACCTTGATGTCACTAGTGCTGTACTGCATCAGTTTCACCAAGGGTACTGATGTGTTATGTCAATTACAGTTGTTTTGTTTTGATTGCACAAGTTGATCAGTAACTTTAAAGCAGGAAATGACTAAGAATCTTCCATTTAAGGCTGGGTTGTCATCAGCATATGGAAGCATATATTGGCTGTGAGAAAAAGCTCAGCCTAATGACAATTCCCATTCACAAAATAATAGTGCTATAGACTGAATTTAGCCCAATCAGTTACTCTCACCAGATGCCTATGGAAAGCAAAATATAGGACATGTTTCTCTTTCTGTTTTCCTTCTGCTTTTCTGTCTTTATTTCAAATAAGTTTACATCCCTTTTTAAAAAATTCTTGTTTAGCTAGGAAATCTCCTTTTTGCTCTAACAGCTTTCTTGATGCTATTTTTAGCCATGCTGAACAGCGATGGACATAATTTGACCTTATTTTACCTGCAGTACACATTCTCGTTGAGTTTCTGTTATTGTGGTTTTGAATAGCTGCTAAATATTATTCGAAGCTTCAATCTTTTGACTTTCCCCATCAACTTTACTAATGTGTTTCACTTCTTGTTCTTAAGTTTTATGTTTTGAAGTTAGAAGTGACAGTCCTGGATCTGACAATCTGCCTCTGATAAATTAAACTCGACAGCAAAGCTATTACCATGTGATTTGATGCTCCCCTCTGCAGAGCGAATTGCAATGGAAGGCAACGCTGGAAAGGCTGCTGGCTGGGAGGAGGGAAAAGACTGGATTGGAAGTTACTCTGTCACTGAGGCTGTGCAGGGAAAGTGAATTCGAAAAACAACCCTTCCCTGTGTTTTGCAAGTTGCAACAGTTTAAGAGAAGCTAATTTTTCTTTCTGACTCTATGCAAAAGCAGATGTCAGAAAATACGCAAAATTAAGCCTCTCCATTTAAAAAAATATTTTTAAAAGTATTTTTTGTCTTATTTCCAGTGAAACGGCTTTATTTTATAAAGTTGCACATTTTTATCATTGATTTATTTAATAAATAATAAATGATTTATTTATGATTTTTGTCCAATTCTAGCCACACTCAAATCATGGAGGGCCTTTTACCAGGTTCGCCTGGTCCGCCAGTTGCGCCCCTTGCTTGGCCGGGAGGACCTCCGCACAGTCACTCAGGCGCTGGTTACCTCCCAGTTGGATTACTGTAACGCTCTCTACCTGGGGCTCCCATTGGG
>JAOYMU010000001.1:112395394-112406267 GCA_025802295.1 Psammodynastes pulverulentus | reverse complement strand
CCCCAGGGCACTGCGAGTCAGTTGCCAAGCATCTGAATTTTGATCACGTGACCACAGGGATGCTGCAACGGTTGTAAGTGTGAAAAATGGGCATGTCACTTTTTTAGTGCCCTTAAAACTTTGAACAGTTACTAAATGAACTGTTGTAAGTTGTAACTGTACTATTTTCTGCTTAAAGAACAATGCAGATTTAACTTCATGTGTCCTAATCTTATTCTTAGTCTACTAAAACAAATAACTTCACAAATAAAATATTTTTTGAAAGGTACGCATATTCCATTATTTATAAGGTTGGATTAAATGAAGCTTGCAAGATTTTGATTTCTAACATTTCTTTCAAGCCACAGATTATGATAAAGTATTAACTATAAAAATAAGCATGTTTTATATAAAACCAGCTGGTTGAAAGGACCAAAAGTCCTTTTCAGTCCAAAGATTTTTCTTTCAACTTCATGGTTGGTGAAATGCTTCTTTAATTCCTTGGATGCGCATTACAGGATAGTAGCAGCTAGTAAAATATTTACTTGCAGTAACAGTTCAATTTTTTTTTTAAAAAGCCAATACCAAGAGTGCAGAAATTGATTCTCCACCTCGTTTCTATTTAGCCATGCATGTTTATTAATTTGATTTACTTTATCTAAAGTGATTAAAGCCCATAATTAGTATGCAGTTTCCAAGCTAAAGCACACCAATATTTTATCCCCAAGCTTCTCTTAATTAGTAAGTGTATCCTTAAAGAGTAAACCAAGCAACTCAATGGAGTTTATACTTGTTAATTTAAATGGGACAGAAAGGAGAAGGAGGAAGGAAGTGGAATATTTTCTGGGAAGACAATGTGTCCCATTATTTTCTAACATATTTGTTTTATTTGTGCAATTAGCAGATACCTTGGAAATAAGTTTCTCCCCAAAGTCTACTCTCATTTACAGCTTGTTCCAGTGTGATGAACTGAGGCCACCAGTACAGCAACAAAAAGGATAAAATGATAAACACGTGTCACTTTGTGCTCTGTGCACCAATGGCTACCTGCTTGAAGTACCACAACTTTATTCTTACTCTCTTTTTTAAAAGATCTATAACTTCTCAAGCCAAAAAAGCTCTACTTTTTTTTGAAGGAGGGGTACTTTGAAAAAGATTCCTGAAAGTATAGTATTCTGGGGGGAATGAGTTTAAAAAGCTGGTGACAAGAAGTGGTTAGAAGCTCTGCCTAACATTATTAAGTTTCACTTCTCTTTAATTTTTTAAACTTGACTTCTTGCGAACTCATGATGCAGTGACCTAAACAACAGAGTGTAATATTCAACATGACATTTCAGTGTTCATTTGTTCTTTTTGTTTTATGAAAGTTTTGTCTCCTTTTTGGCTTTCAAGTACAGATTAATGGTCTGTAACCCAGCACATTCTCAAAAATGTCAAACTTAATTGAAAAAGGGAAATCACAAAAGAAAAAGGTTCTGCACCACAACTCTTTTGGGACTTTCTAGAGGCTCTGGAGTTTTCTGGTTCATTAATCAAACTTGAATGAGGCTAGTAAACCACCACTTTCCTCCATGTCCACTGCTTTCTTGATTAGCGTCACTGGACACCAACTGTTCCCAATTAACACCCAAGCAACCACCATCTCCTCAGTTTTTTGTTCATCATGGTGAGTAAGAATTATCTTTAACATTGCAGAATAAATTTGAAATGAAAGATACAAGATCAAGAATTGCTTTACTAAGCAAGGTGCAATCTACTTCAAGTCAAAAACTTCATTCCTGATCGTGACAAAAGAAAAGGCTTTACAGGTTACAGAATGGATGTCGAGTGAGGTTATGTTTTCTCATTCTGCCCTGAGGGATGTACTCTTTACAAGAATCCATGTGCTGAGCATATCTGCAAGGAGTGGGAGTGAGAGGGGGAAACTCACACATGTACAGCTATATGAGCATGGATTTTGGTTGACATTTCGTCATTTGTGGTAGAATCTCAACATTAATTTCTTCTATTGCTGAAAACAATTTCTCTTACAGGATTTAGTTGCTACTTCCACAGCCATCATTATTGTCTCTAAATTATTTCTCTATTTTTAATAAGATTTTAGAACCTGGCAATAGGTTTTTAAATATAAGTTATTAATATTCAATATTATATAAATGTAAATGTGAGGACTGGTCACAAAGCTTTTTTGTTTTACATCATCAAAATTTTGAATGCTTGCTTGACAAGAACTCCTTTACATAACTACACCTGGAGTTATTTTTAAGATAAAACATCTAAGAATTTTTTCTCTCAAAGAATGCTGTTGATGAAGTAATTTTAATTCTTAAATAAATTTCTGTCCCCCCTTCTTTTTGCTTTGATCTTATTGCCATAAAAGGGTTCTGTCTATAAGACAGCATTGTATGAAATGCAGTACGGTTACTACAAATCAAGGTAGCAGTTTGTAGAATTTCTCTGAGATGCTGTATAACTATGTTATGAAAGACAGTAATATGATGTCAAACTATCTCCAACCAAGTAGATCAGAATCAGCAGATATTGTTTTGTAAACGGACAGCAGAAATATAGGCAGCAACTTTCCCATATTCTCAAGGAGATAAATCTATCCTTCAAATTCACAAGCTTTTCATCTCTTTCTCTCAAATAACTAAGAAAGTATCTTTATCATTATTTGGGAGATAGGTGTTAAGTCTTAAAATAACATCAAAGTTGTATATAACAGTGATAACTCTTATATTTTTTCCCCTAGCAAATCTTGAAGAGGAGCAAAGGGAGGGGTTGAGCTGACATTTTTCAAAGCTTTTGAATCAGATAATAGTATATGTGTTTTTCAAAACAAAATCCCCGTATTAAATGCCCCAATGTTCTTCATTGTTATTCTGCCTGTATATGTATTCATCTTCCTTTAGGGTGTTAAGTTTTGCTCTTTATCAAGCAAATCAGCAAATAAGTCAAAACCACAGGTCTGAGCTGAATTGGCCTTATCAGCAAGACTGGGAAATAGAATTCTGCTATTTTATGGCACGCTGTACCATAGAAGAAAAATCTTTATCCAAATCAGATTAAGCATTATGAATGGGTTCACAAGAATATAAACAATGAAAAAAGCTAAATGTTAGATATGGTAAAGGTTGAGGGAAGAAGGCAAGTCACTAATCAACCGAGCTTCGTACAATATCTGTGGAATTTCACAATTATCAGTGAAAGATCAAGTTGTTCAAAATTTCCCAGCAATAATGTACAACCCGTCCAAAACCCTCTCTGTAATAAAAATAAACAATGGTTATACTCATTCATGCATTCACATAAAGACAAAACTGTTTGGTCTTTGAGGAAAAAAATGAATTCAAGATAAGGAAACATAGCTGATGATCCATTGGATGATTCATAGTGCTGGAAATAAGGAAATGCATAACTGGGAAAGTGGTGGGTCCCCAAATATTAAATTGCACAATTTAAACAATAAGTTCTGTAGGATTTATATGTTTTTAAAGAGGTGCCAGGTTTTTCTGTGTGTCAGATGAGTAATTGCTGGCTCACTGTCTATATGTATTTATGTGTGTGTTTGTGTGTATGTGCATAATATAGAGAGAGAACGCGAGAGGCAAGAGAGAGCACAAACACAGATAAATATATATAAATTGCAAATTGGAGAGTATGTGCATGCCAACCTTGAAAGACTTAATTTAAGTTTAAGTGCTCTATTTTATCATTATGGAAAGACAATCAGTGTATCTAAGATGATTTGACCAACCAATGTCAGTTTTTGATATGATGTTAAAAACAATCCTGAATACCACTAATACACAAGCCTTTACTTTGCACAGCAAAGCACTCATGCTTATTATTGTATTAAAGGAATTCTATTGGTTAAATCAAGCAGTGAATATAAATAGCTGTATTACTGCCACTGGGCATTAGTGTTTATTTAGTAGATGTGAGTTCTGCATGCACCTTTGATGTGGTTGTGAATAAGCTGTTGCCTTTTTTTGTGTATGAAAAGGTGATCCACAAAGGATACAAGAATATCTGATAACTTTGACATAAAATTAATAAAGCTTAGAGGGTTATCAGCTGTATAATTCTCAGTTTCTTTTTCCAGCATTTCTGAAAAGGTCCAAATGACTTTGCAAATACTTCAATATGAAGATAAGTATGCTGTTATTTGGACAAAGTTGAAACCTATTTTTTTTTCCATCATGGAAGGTATTGTATTTTGTTTCAAATGATAGGCACAAGCCAAAACAGTCTTAGTGTTACCCCTTTTAGTCTTAGAAAGGACGGTCAAGGACAATAGAGATTCACTTGTGATTAATTTTAGTCCAGAGCATGAAATTGGAATAGTAAAATTTATTTGTGCATAATTGGATATGCAACTGAAAAATAATGAGAAATCAGTACCGTACTTCGATTGACAACAATGAATGCATAATATCACTTTGTTTTATCTTTTTTTTTAAAAGCAAGATTGTATGCCATGGTTTAAAAATAAATAACACCCTTTTTTAACATTACATTTGGTTCTTTGAGCTATTGAAGGGGACGGATTAAGGATACAGACATGAAGGGTTAGTTCATAAAATTATTTACACTATTTTATTTTAATCATTTCAGTTAACATACTATACAATATGTGAATTAAATTCTTTTGAAAATAACTGGGTTTGAGACTATGGACAATTTTAAATGTCTTTATTACTAGATCACATTTATATGTCATCATCGTTGTTAGCCATTCGGTCATGTCCGAACCTCGGTCATTCTATGGATCAGCTCTCTCCATGCCCCTCTGCCTTGCACGTCTCCTTCAGATCCACCAAGGTCACCCCAATGTTGTCCTTTATAGCAGGGGTGTCAAACTCAATTTCATTGAGGGCCACATCTCGGTTGTGTTTGATCTCAGGGGACAGGGGATGTGGCCAGGGTGTGTGGCCAGCTCGATGTCACTTATATCAGGTGTGCCTGTAGTGGACTGAGAACTCTGCCAGTGAAAGCGGGCTCCTGAGCTCCATTTTTTGGCTGTGACAGCCTCCTGCAACCCTCTGCCAGTAAAAACAGAGCTTGGGAGGGCCGCATACAGCCCTCCTGAGCTCCAGTTTCACTGGCAGAGGCATCACAGGCTGGTCCTTCACTGTTTCCAAGGCAGCCGCACAAGCCAGATCTAAGCACCCCGTGGGATGGATTTGGCCCATCAGCCTTGAGTTTGACACCCCTGCTTTATAGTGTCCAGCCAATCGGCACTAGAGTGGCTCCTTCTTTTTTCCTCTAATCACTCCCAGCATGAATGACTTTTCAAGTGATTTGAGTGAGCGCATTTGTATGTACAAGACAACAGTGTAAATTAACTGATAAATAGGAGTACATATATGAAACAGAATATGCCGTACTATTTTATATGAACTGATTATAATGTAAATATCAAAATACAAAATAAAGCTGTTAACATTTGCAATTATTCCACATATTTGCAAAATATATTTTCTTGCACATTGATAAAGATCAAATAGAAATATTCCAACTAAAGTAATGTGCATCATAAGATAAAGCTGTCTTTTTGTGCATCTTTCCTAATATACAATACAGTTTTTTAAAATGAATTGATCAGAACTCCACAAGTAATCATAAGTGGAGTTGCACTATGGGTTTATATAAAATGTAACCTGAATGATAATTGTAATTTTCTTTTCAATTCCTTTATTAATAGTTTTTTAGCATAAAATTTGCATTTTCCGCACAAATCTCATATTGAATCATTATTTTTACTAAGCTACCCACACAGTTGGAAAAATTCCCTTTTTATCAGTTTAGGAAGATCCCCTGTTTAAGTTAATTGCATTTGCTGCAATGCTTCCTAAGGAGATTTTTATTTTTATTTTTGAAATTTTATTTTGATAACATTAAACATAAGTTAGGGAATTTTAGGGGCAATTTTTAAATATTACATGTTTCTAGTTTGTTTAATGACTCATACCTCTTGTAATATGCCTGGAGATTTTTATTTTTTACAGAGAGAGAGAAAGAGAGAGAGAGAGAGGGAGGGAGAGGGAGGGAAGTGGAAAGATTGTTTCATAATTGATTAATCTGGAAATATAGAAGTATTATGTTTTTAATTTTTCTGATAATTTAGAAAATAATCCATTTGTACAATGTTTTCTCATTTCAATGCCTTTCTAGTTTTATTCTCCATTTCAAGATTATCTAGAACATGGGTGTCAAACTCATCATGTCACGTTGCTGTCATGCGATGTTTCATGATGTTTTGTGACATTTTTCCCATTCGCAGAGCTGTGGTGGGCCTGACCTGTGTGTGATGCATCCGACCTACCAGTTTGACACCGCTGATCTAGAACATTTGGAGCATTAAAACATATTTTTGAGTAAATATAAATATCTTACCACTTTACTGTATCCAAATGGAATGATTTAAAAACTAGTTTAAATCAGTTTAGTGTTAGATTAACAATGCTCACAGAGTACATTCTTATATTTAGTACCCTACATGGTTATTCTTCTCCAACTAGAAGTCAATGGCCGGCGACCTTGTGGAAGGCCAAAACAGAGATGGCAAGACACCGTCAACAAAGATATACAAGCCGCAGACCTGTGTCCTGGAGACGCAGCTAATCGTGCAAAGTGGCATTGAATGATCCGAAAAGCACTAGGAAGAAGAAGATACCTGGTTATTGTTCTGGAGTACTTATTTTTCTGATTATATTGTAACTCCTTCACTAAGTATCTTTAAATGCACATTGCTTTCTGACCTGGATCAGCTTGGAGATTCTAGGTTTTTTTTTATTAGACTCCAGAAATGTATGAACTCAAGAGAGATGCAAAATAGTGGTTAGGAATTGAAGTGTATGCAAATTGCAAGCTCAGACAACAGAACCAATTACACATTTGAGCCTCCAAATAAAATACCATTTACAAGTATAATTCTGCATATTAAAAGTTTGAATGGTAGCTTCCAAAACTTTCAAGAATTGCAACTGATTACCATTCCTGTATAAATGAAGTAGAGATTTATCAATAAATCCAGACTTGACTTTTCATAGGAGTCTTTTTTCTTCTTGGAATATGGACAAACAGAATGTTTGATAAACATGTTCTGGACATGTATAACTGATAAGACCAGTCTCTCTTGTCCGGGGGCATTTTCTTGACTAGTCAATCTTATTTTTTAAACTGGTGAGATACTTAAATTATATCATGATATCCAAGTTGAGAACAGCCTTAATACTGCCTTGATGCAATGTTCTTCATATACTACCCGCTATGTCTATGTAATAGAAGATCCACAGAATCTATTGCCCATATTTTATTATATTGTTGTTTTCAAATGGATATTAAAATCAATTTTATTTCCACTATTTATCTGTTAAAATAGTCAAATTATTCTGGTACAGAATAGTTTATATATAAACTCTTCTTTCAGATCAAAGGAATTGTACTGTATTGTACTGTCAGGCACCAGGGAAACCAGGAAATCCAGGCAGTTCAAATGTGTATAAAGCTGTATTGTAATCTTAAATTCTCTACAAGAATCTGAACTGGGAAGGAATTCTAGAAAGGAATTCGAAGAATAGAATAGAAAGGAATTCAAAGTGGGCTGGACTTAGATCTCTGTGGGCATATAGGGACTCATGACTGATGATGTGTTTGACCCTTCCCTCAGGCTCAGCCTGATCATTTCCTACATGTACCTCTGTGGACATTGCCAAATTCTGTTATGCTGCAGCAAGATAAGATCCAAGATGACTAACACTTAAATAATTCTGAATAAGTATGTACATCCTGTAGACAAAGAGTACTTTATCTTTACTTTTCCCCTACTTTTGCCTGAATCTTAACATTTTACTAATATTAAGTACCTCACACAAATAACTGTTTTAGAGACACAGTTAATACTGGTAACAATAATATTAATACAGTAGTATTCTCTTCTACCTGTTTAATTTGTATTTTATATATAAAGCCTTTCTCTTCTACTTTAAAATAGTTTGTGGATTGTTCCATTTAATACTAATCTTTGGCCAAACTAAACTTTGAGATCTGTAATAGTTATTGTCAGCCCTGTCTTAGAATATATCCCTGAACATTGTAACGATTTTTTGCTGTGCTTTCTCAGTCCTCAAAACCACATAAAAACCACTTTGACTTAATTTTTCATAGTTTGTAATGTTAGTAAGCAATATTTTAGCATCGATGGTGCTCGCTGTTCTTCTACCACTATTTGTTTCCTGAACAATTTGTAGAAATAAAGCAACAGAAGTGATGTTTGTGAACTTTTGAGGGCACAAAAGTTTTCTTCTACAAGGCTCACTTTTATATTTATTTACAGTACAGTTGCTTTGAGAAGATGGCTATAGAAATCAATCGATCGATCAATCAATCAATCAATCAAAGTAATTAATTAAATAATTAATTAATGTATGAGTATACTGGAAGTCCAGATCAAAATAATGTTTCCATAAAACAAATTATTTTAACAGTGGAAACTAAAAAGAAACATTGTTTAAAACCATTGATGCAATTTCATTCTGTAATTGGTGATGGACTTGTGGAACATAGGAGCCAAAAATGATTACACAGACTTTTATTTTTGTTTGGTTTGTTCCATGGAACTAGGGTAATGTGTGAGTCAACTATATATGCATTTTACAGCCTGCATCATCCAATCTGAAAGATACAGAGACTGCAGAAATTGCTTCTGTTGAAAGCTCAGTAACCTGTGGTAGGTACATATAATTAGGCAATTCCTTGAAATTGAATAATCTTCTAAAAATAACATGTGAATTGGGTTATTGAAAACAATGTATGTAAAGCTTCCTTTGATACTAAGCTTAAAACTAACTAACATCCTGGTAAGATTTTAAATTTATTTTAACCTCCTTCACAATATTGACGGAGCAGATCAGATTTCCAGAAAGTGTGTACATTTTGTGTGAACAGCTCGTAAGAAAATAAAATGATAGTCCTATATCTATTAAAAGAATATATGATAGAAACACTGTGCCTGTCCATTTATCTTCTAGAATGATCTAAGAAGAAAGATAAAAGCTTCCTTTTGAAATACAATGCTTTACCTTACTCAGAAATCAGTTTGCCTCTGAGTGAACATTTACGTTTGCATTTATCATAGTGATCAAAATTTGAAATGCTGGCTTGCACATATCATGCTGTCACTTGTCAAATACTACAGCAGACATATAATTTGCCATGCAGGAGAGAGAAGAGGGAGGAGCCCCCCTCCCATTCCCCCACCTCTGGAATGCAGAAGACGTTAACTCTGGCACGTAGGAAGATCATTGGAAGAGCGACGCTGATGACAACTAGCTATGAACATAAATCTTTGGAGAACGTGATGCAGGGGGGTGGGAGATAACAGGGAATAATAGGGGAAGACTGGCTGGGTGGGGGCCAGATGGATTTACGCCGGGGTATTGCCGACATGCTGCTTCTAATAAATCTTTCAGTGTTTTGAAACCAAGTGAGAAATGGGAGTTTTCTCAGTTGGAGCAGCTGTTCCGGAGAACTTCACACAGAGGAGGCCCTTGTGCCCGAAGGGGCTTGCCTGGGTCTCATGGTTGCTGCTTCAGCCACAATGAAACACATTATCTTGGACTTCCGATGCCATCGTCGGCTTCGAAGACGCTTCTTCTTTAAGCGTCTGTTCCGTTTCTTCCTAAACCGCTAATAAACAGCGAAAATCAGCTGTTTTTAGGGGTAAATTTCAGGCTTCAGGAAAAGAAGCCTGATAGAGCGCCAGATCCATGGTAGAGCTCTCTGGGACCCCTGGGCTTTTTTCCAGGGATCGGAAAGAGTGAGCCCCCTAGGAAATGGCATCTCCGAAGAAAGGAATACGTCTGCGTTTGCAGACACAGAAGTCGCGACCACCCCTGTTGCTGATTGATTGACAACAGTAAGCAGAAACAGGCAGACCGGACAGGAGGATGCATTATAATAAGTACTTATAGACTATATCTTCAATTTCCTTTTACAAGACTTTTTTTTCTTTTATAACTAACAGGCTTTGAATAAAGGTGGCAAGATGGTGCTGGATGCTTAATACAGGAAAGTGAAAGTGAATGCAGAGTGTGTATTGTGCTGTGGATTGAAGTTTGCCTGCCGCTGCTGAACTGTTTGAACTGTTTTAAAAGTTTTTTCTTTTCCCTCTGGACTTTATATTTTGAGGAGGTTTAAAAAGTGGATTTTAAGTGTTATGAAAATCTTTTTTTTTCCTTTTTTCTGGAACTGATCTGGTTGAATTGATTCCCTTCTTTTTTATTATAAAATGGCTTCTAAGAATGCTGGATTTCTTATTACCAGGAGTGCAGGGAATTCTCCTGCACAAACCTCAAAATCTGCTGCGTTGGCACTGACTGACAAACAAAGTAAGTTACAATCTCCATTTGTTACTTTAGAAATACTTTGAGAGGTAATGAAGGAACAAATGAAGGAACAAATGGATGAGATGACAGTTTTTTTCCAAGAGAAACATAACAACATCAGACAAGTTATATCTGAGGCTTTTGAAGTTTTTTGGGGGATATGTATCTCAAATTCAAGAAAAAGTAGATGATTTACATCAGGCTCATAAAATTTTGGAAGAGAAGGTGGACCAGTCTCAGGAGAAAATGGATGCTGATATGATATCAACTCAATATAAGTTGATGGAATTTGCTGTTAGATTTAGAGGCTTGCCAGAAAATCCTAAGGAGAATTTGGTAGAGATGTTTGCAGAGGCTTTGTCACAATTTACTGGTTATGATAAGAGTGATCTTTTATGGCAAATGGATCGCATTTATAGAGTTAATTCATGGTTTGCCAGACAAAGAAAATTGCCAAGAGATGTGGTTATTTATTTTGTTACAAGAAGGCTTAGAAATGACAT
>JAOYMU010000001.1:112378272-112388932 GCA_025802295.1 Psammodynastes pulverulentus | reverse complement strand
AGAGGAGGAGGAGGGGGGGGAGGGAATATAGCTCAATGTTTGAACACATGCTTTGTTTTCTGGAATATCTCCTGCACCTCCATAGAATATTGGAAAAATATTTCCATCCCTGAAATCTTGCTGTAAATCACCATCAACTATACTGAATTTGATGGACAAATGCTCTGGTCCAGTAAAAGGAACTTTCTGATATTCCTACACAGTAGCAGAGGCCTTGGATTCAAACACTACCCACATCTTTCTCAGGCACATGGTTTATTCAAATCAAAGGAGATGCAGAAGTTTAGAAGGGGCTAAAAAGACAAGACAAGTTGTTAAGGAAAAACTGTCAAGGTCTAACCTTCCTCTTATTGCCCCCTCCTATTAGTTAATACCTGGAGCACAATCCAATCACGAA
This sequence comes from Psammodynastes pulverulentus, assembly GCA_025802295.1. Lineage (NCBI taxonomy): Eukaryota > Metazoa > Chordata > Lepidosauria > Squamata > Psammodynastidae > Psammodynastes > Psammodynastes pulverulentus. The sequence continues at coordinate 112,388,535 of JAOYMU010000001.1, read as the reverse complement.
AATGATCAATATGCTTCCACCAGCTTCCTGCTCCTAAAGGTTTGTTTAATTAAACAATAAATAAATAGCAGAAATGCTGAGGAACAACACATTATTCTTTATTTACAAAAATGCTGTAGGGCAAACAAAAGCACTATAGGCATTCTTAGTAAGACAAATGATAAGCAGCTGCAACCTCCCAGCATTGATTTGCATATAGGCACCGCTGCCCCCAAATCAAAAACAGCTAACAAAAATAAGCTGCAGTGGTCAACAGCCCACTCTAAAACTAGATAAACCTCAGTCTTTAGAGAAGATTGTAGGTAACAACTTTTATCATTTGTCTTCTACGAAATGGTGCTTGGGGACTGGCCATGCCTATCAAGGTAGGTTTTATTTTTAATTTGTTGGATTTATATCCTCTATCGGGGTGGGCTTCAAAAATTTTAGCAACCAGTTCTCTGCCCAGTTGCTGGATAGGCGTGGCCATGGTGGTTGTGACCTAGTCAGCCTCCTGTACCACAGTAGGGGGGGCATCTTCACCCTCCATGGGCTCTGGAGGCTTTCCTTGAGCCTCCAGGAGGGCAAAAATGGCTTCCCCGGACTCTGGAGGCTCTCTGGAGGCTGGAAATGGGTCATTTCTGGCCTTCTGGAGCCTCCAGGAGGCCCGTTTTTCACCCTCTCCAAGCCTCCACACGGGCCCTGCACTTACCTGGCATTCAAAACGGGCCGCGTGGAGACTCCTGGGAGGGGTGGGGTGGGGCGGGTAGGATCAGCCAGTCGTTTCAACTACCAGTTTGGCAAAGCAGATGTAAAATTAGCATCCAGTTTGCCTGAACCGGTGTGAACCAATAGCAGCCTACCCCTTCCTCTAGCACGAGGGTGTCAAACTCAATTTCATTAAGGGCTGTATCAGGGTTGTGTTGACCTCTGGGGGAACAGGGTGGGTGTGGCCAGGGTGGCAAGCTCGATGTCACTCCTGTCCCCAAGCCTCCTGAACTCCACTTTCACTGGCAGAGAGTTGCAGGAGGCCATGGCAGCCAAAAACAGATCTCGGGAGCCCATTTTTACTGGCAGAAGCACCACAGGCCAATCCTTCATTATTTCCAGGGTGGCTCCATGGGCCAGATCTAAGTACCCATGGGCCTGATCCAGCCCCCAGGCCTTGTGTTTGACACCCCGCTCTAAGAGCTCAAAATGTACATAGTGTTCCCTCTCTATAATGCAACCTAGTAGGTTGACTGGAGATTGTGACTGTCCCCAAATCATAAAAGGGTCATGTTTGGCTGAGGACAAACTAGAAGCTGACTCTCCTTGCTCCTGGTCTAACATCTAGCAAGTCATGAGAGGTAAATTGTTGTCAATACTCTCAAAATTCACACTGTGTTCTGCAGCCCCAAACATCCATCTGGTCCATTCTTCAATATCATGTGAGAACTTAAAACAACAAAAGAACTTTGCTAGATAACATTAATATTCACTTAATTCAATCTTCTGTTATCTATAATGTCCAATCAATATATGCCTCTGAAATAAGCAGTTCTTCTCAAAATGCCAATTCTTCTCAAAATATTTATCAACTTATTTTTAAAAATTGTGTAATATTCCCTATTTTAACATTTCCAGTGATTTACAATACAAATTTAACTATTAAAAATTAATAAAAATATATATCAAAACATATGTAAAATATAAACCACAAAATTACAAAATATTAATAAAGAATTTGAAAAAAAAAACCAAGGTAACCCATCAATTTTAAAAGCCTGAGAAAATAAAAATATCTTTGTCTGGTGCCAAAAAGATAACAAAGATAGTAGCAGCCATACCCTTCTGAGAAGGGCACTTCAAAGTCCAAAGATATTGAGATGTCCTGCATGAGTTAGCAGACATATCTGCTGAGATTTCAGATTTCATATCCTTTAGATTAGTGTCATAGTGAAATCTTCCTGCAGTATAGGGACTAATGGGCTTTCCAGAAATTGTCTTTTCCTCTGTGGGAACTGTAAGTTGCCATGTAATTATCCCTGTTTACATGACAGAACTCTTTTGCATGTCCCAGTAAGCAATTGCTAACTGTTATTTTCACTCATCCCTCCCTGATAACAGTGAACTTCACAACTTCGAGTTTTGGTATAATTAGGATTTTGTTTTAAGCCCCTGTACAGCCGAGGGCTTTTGCTTCAGTAACATTCAGTTTACGTTTTTTCCATTGTTTGGCAAAAGTTCACTTCTGACGAAATGTCCAAGAATGCATTAGTCAATGATGACTTTGAGATTCAAGACTTAGCATCTGTCTTCACCCTAATTTTACACTTGCATGCAACTCAACCTTATCAGATTCTGCAATTATCTAAAACCAATTTATTTTTTCTTTCTATATACATACCTGCAATGCAGTCCAAATACCTCTAACAGTTAATCATGGTCCTCTGAAATGTTTTTCAGTAGTTTAAATATATGCCCAAGTAAAAGATAAACACTAAGACATAAACAAAAAGAGCAGGAACTGTCCACCGCAAGTATAACATTGTCATTCTCTGAAAGCACCCATAAGATACTCCCCAAATTCTCCCAGAAATTTAAGCCACTATATGTCAGTGTGGAAAATGTATGAAATACTGTATAAAGATAAAGGTTTTGCTCGCACATATGTGCTAGTCATTCCCGACTCTAGGGGGCGGTGCTCATCTCCATTTCAAAGCCGAAGAGCCAGCGCAGTCCAAAGACTTGTCCATGGTCATATGATCAGCATGACTTAATGCCAAAGGTGCACGGAACACTGTTACCTTCCCACCAAAGATGGTCCCTATTTTTCTACTTGCATTTTTTACATGCTTTAGAACTGCTAGGTTGGCAGAAGCTGGGACAAGTAACAGAAGCTTACTCCATTACATGGCACTAGGGATTCAAACCACTGAACTGCTGACCTTTCAATCGACAAGTCTTACCCACTGAGCCACCGCGTCCCATTAAGTACTGTATAGTGCAATATTAATGCAAAATCAGGGGTTTTCAATTCAATTGTATAAAATGTGAAGGGTGTATGTTTGTGTTTTATTTTTATAATCATAATGTACACTGAAGATGGCATTTAATTTCATTGTACGAGGTGCAATGACAATAAAGTAAACTAAAAAGCTGTGATAAATGCAAATAAGCCAAGATACGTTTGAAATGTGAACACTGACATTTCAGTAATGGTTGATTCAAATCAAGTTCAGAACCAAGGTTTGATTAAAAGTACAGCTAAAGAATAAAATGGGGAAACGTCAAATAGTGTATTGCCACTGCTCCATTTTGGCCAAATGAGATGAAAACAACAGAAATGATAAACTTTTAGAAGACATTAAATTTGCAAAGTTTCAGGCAGATAACTTCAAAGATTTCCCAGCAATACATTTTTTACTTATTAATCTTTTTTTTTTTATGGAGCAGACTTGAGAAATACAATATAACACAGCAGAATCAACTGTCTAATAAAAAACTTATAGACAATCTATGTTAGAGTGATTTTTTAAAAAGAGAAATATCTTGTACTTAAGAATGAAGAGACCATTTGCTTTTTAGAACAGCATAATAAAGCTTGTAGCCACAGAAATTAATTTAGCTTATTGATTAAGTCAGCTTCTGGATATGATGACCTTATTTACTGTTTATACAATTAAAAAAAACTTTTAAAAACTTTAAAAACTTTGAGAAATATATGTGCCATCATACTTGTATATATAATGCACTATGAAATATATAAATAGTATATGTTACACAGAATAATCCAACAGAAAATACATAATCTCAAACCTGTTCATACTCAGTTACATATTCATTCAATTCAGAACAAAAGACAAATAGCCAAAAGAAAACAGAGGGATTATTTTCAAGGGAAATCAGGGAAAATGGAAAGAGAGACTGAAAGCCTTGAAGAACTGTAGATAAACTGGAAAATGAGACTTCAAGTCAGACAAAGAAAGGTTGAAAGGAGGATAAGGATAAAAGGATATGGATTTGGGAAAAGGGAGTATAGTAGATTCATAAAGAAATAGCAAGCCAGATTAAAAAAAATGAACAAAATATATCTGCTTCTCTTTTTTCCTTCCAAATCTTTCTATTCACATTTTAGCAGAATAAGTCACAAATAGTAGAACGCAATTCCTCAAATACTGTGAGAGACAATTTGTGAAGTTGATAAACACTTATTAATTTTGCCAATCTTAGACAGCCCATCATGTCACACAGTGTCACCTCTGCCCGTCCCCCATTGGCCATGTACAGAATGAGATGTGTCCCAATGTTTGAGACCCTCCAAAGGTTCATAACTTCACAGACTCCACTGAATCTCTGAATCACTTTCACATTTCTCTGAGGGGATTCAAAGGAACCTGATTCTATTTGACACCTTAGATTGATTCGAAGATTTGATTTAAAGAGGTGAGTCATCTAATCTCCTTTGAATCAAATCATCTCTTCAGAGCTCTACTCAGCCCTAGTTGGCATTAAGGGAAGTCGTGCTGGGGGATTCCACATTTAAAAAAGACAGACAAATGGTTGATATTGAGGTCACTTATTGATCAGTAGTAAGTGGCTTTCATTTTAATTCTGGATCAATAGTCAAATGTTTCTTCCATTTACAGATTTTTATCATTAGAATCTGTTAGAAGGAGCAAAGCCTAAAGGGAATTTAGGTTTTTTTTTTTTCAGTAGAACAGGTTTAATCATATACCTCTAACTGAAAAAATTCATAAAGCTTAAACATGAAAGAAACATGGGATGATGCAAACAATTTTATAGAGACATTAAAAAGTCCATATTATGAGTTGCATAATAGAATCTGTCCCATTAAAATATTTACTACATTAAAATTGTTCTGTTTTTAAGTGCCACAAGGTTTTGTCGTTTTTGCTGTAAGAGATGATCATGCCTACTATTTTGCAATATGGGTAGTAAAAAGCACTTAACCATGTAGGAATCATCTTCATTGGATTTAATCATGCTTTTTTCCCCTCTGGAATCTGGCCAAGTATAAAAATCATTTAAAACACCAGGACATCTGTATAAATAGTATACACACTAGTTATTTGTTGGTAGTTTCAACAATTACAACTAATACTTTCAAGACTTGAAACAGTGTGTTTCAATGCTATACTTTTTAAGAGATTGCTAGTCATACAATTTAAAATAATTACAGGAATCATTAAGTGAACACTAAAGCCAAGTGATTGAGTGTGTGTACGTGCATATATTCACATAGGCATGTGCTAACACTTATATTTCCCATTTCTCTTTACATTACTCAGTGCTTTTTTAAAAAAAAATCCTGTATTTTTTAACTGATAACATGAAACAAGTGGCAAAAAAGAAGAGACTAGACTAGGAAGAAAAAAGAGAGAAGGGGACAGTTTAATAAATGTATGATACTTTAATATGCGGGAGAATTCACTAGGTCTTGTTTTTCAGGTAAAAGAAGCAAAAAACCCCCAACAACCCAGATTTATGAGTGTTTTTCTTTGGAGGTCTAGATTGTTTTAGTATTTATGTTTGAGAATCTTCAAAACTTATGAATGATACTGTAGCTTTGCACTATGATACAAAGGCTAGTATTATTATTAATAATAATTCCATCTGAAATTATTTCCGGCTTTGTTTGCGTATTGTTGTTCAATTATGTCCAATTCTAGGAGAGTGCCTGGATAAGTCGCTGCAATTTTTTGGGCAAGGTTTTTTAAAATTGGTTTGCCATTGCCTTCTTCTTAGGGCTGAGAGTGAATGAGTGGTCTAAGAACACTCAAACTAGCTTTGCGCCTAAGGTGGGACTAGAACACACTGTCTCCCAGTTTCTAGTCTGCTGCCTTAACCTCTACACCAAAGTGACTTTCCTTATTTGTATAGAAGGTATCTAATATTTATTTATGTTTTTGATTCATCAAAAGCTTACAAGGAATAAATATAAGAATAAACATAAGAATAGACATTACAAATAGATGTAACATAAGAAGGAAACAAGAAATAGGTACAAATAATTCGGGACAATAGGACAGGGATGGTAGGCATGATTGTGAGCTTATGCACGCTCCTTGCAGACCTCTTAGGAATGGGGTGAGGTCTATAGTGGTTAGTTTGAGGGTAAAGGAGGGAGGATTAGGGGATGTGACAACAGCATCAGGTAGTGTGTTCCAGGCATTATCCATTCTTATTTTTTCCCTACAAAGAGTCTTAACTCTGTGACCCAGAATGGACATTGATAAAAAAATAACAGTTTAGATTTATATTTTCAAAAATTATTTGTTTCTCAAGGACAGTTGTCCTCAAGAATCCAAACAGAAAAAAACTTTCTCGGGCTCCTCAGTAGGATGGTGTTAATTCTAGCATCTTCATTTACTATAATTTATCATATATTGTTTTTTGCCAAGTCATATAACCAACAACCTAATCTCACATATGCTAAAATCCAGACAGACCATGGCTGTCAAACTCATGTGATGTATCACAACATATTGAGATGCGTTTTGTCTTTGCGGAGCCGGGTGGGTGTGGCCTGCGCATGACGCATCTGGCCCACAGGCCGCCAGTTTGACTCCCCTATTGTGGATTCTTGACATCAATCTAGCCAGCTATGCTATGCTGGCTGGGGAATTCTGGGAGTTGAAGTCCAGACATCTTAAAGTTGTTAAAGTTGAGAAACACTGCTATAGGCTATGTATTCTGATATATTCCAAACCTACAGGGTACAATTTGCAAGTTTCACATATGTCTGTAAGTGTAATCATGACACTTGATAGGCTTTTGTTTTGTTTGTTGTTTGTTTTGCTGATGCAAAATTTCACAAAGTGTTTGGTTCTTTTAAATTTCTTTAAAAAGTAAGTTCTTGATAAGGCAAAGGTTGGACTTACTATTGCAAAGAACTAAAAATATCTTTAAGTGTTTTCATTCTAGTGGCTCATTGAAATATCCAGGTGTTTTGTGTAACCCTAATTTGCACATGATCCATATAATACAAGCTCCATATAATAACTAATCTGTCAAACAGGCTATCATCTTGTTTTCCCCCCTTGCCCTGAAAAAATAGTATTTTTATTTTCAGTGTTATCATATTCCTACACAATGACATCGTCATGTATCTTGCATTAATTCTGAGTGGTGCTTCTGGATGAAGAACATGAAAGAGTTTTTCTCCATGTCCTATTCTGTCTTGGAGTTCCATACCTCTGTCAGTTTGCTTGTTTCCCTTGTTTGTACGTCCAGTGCATAACAGGTTTAAGTCCTTGCCCTTATTCTCATTATCCACAGAGCTGATCTACCATGCTGGTACAGCAACACCATTATTCTCTGCCTCATAGCCAATCCTTTTTGAAGATCAGCTATTAAATATTGAACCAGGTTCAAAAAGATATGCAATCCTATCGTCCAGGATCTTAGGATTTCAGAAGTCTTGTGTTGTGTTTAAAACAGATGCACTGTGAATTGTGAGACTGAATGAAGAAGGAAACCATTATTTTTCTTTCTGACAAAAAAAAGAGTGCTCTTATTTGTATATTTTTGCAAAGACTTTATTTGCATATAATCTCCTGTTTTATTATTCCCACTTTGCTCAAATAGCATGGAAGCAATCAGCTAAGAGAAAGATTGTCCAGATTTGAATCAATCAAGATCTAAATGTCACTGAGACCCATCTATTGGTCTGGAAGAAACACAGTGAAAGACAGTTTCATTGAGAATATTAAAGATAGTATAGATCAATTATCCATAAAGTTTACCTTTTACCCACAGCTTTTGGTGCTTAAGTAACATTTAGAAGCATTCATGCAGAAAATGCCCTTGGCCTTCTACAAGGATCAAGATTTAACCCTTTTGTTCTCTGTGTCATACTTATTAAAGCAATCAATCCAAGTTCTTTTATTTATTTTTAAAAGAGAGAAATGGACTCCTTAGTTATTGTGAATGGATAACATGGGTTAAATTTTTGCTAATCCTTGAAAATTAAGACACTACAGTCTTATTTTTAGATGTTTTGTATGTGCCTTATTGCTTCCCTTTAGTAGTTGTCCAGATCCTTAGTACTATTTCTCTGTCTTAACACAACCAAGCAAGCTTTTGAATTGTTAGTTTTTTCTTACTTATTCTCACCAAGAGTAAGCTATATTTTTAGTCTTTAGTTCAGGCAGAACAAGAATATACTGGTGGACAATACTGTGAAATAAAATAGCAGCTGAAGGAAGCAGTAGTCTTGTTTAACATTCATGACTTTTACCCTGTCAGTGCTCTTTCAATTCCAAAGTTCAAATGCAGTTTGAATGACAGTGGCCTTTCTACTGGAACCATAGATCCTTTAACCCATGTGAATTCATGAACTGTCTTGGGTGGAAGCTTACATTAACCCCTATGGCACACCAGTGACTTTTCCTCAGTGTCAATTTGTTCTGGCTATTCCCTGAAGACCCTGCATGCATGCACCATTTACTCATCATCAAACAGGACAGAATGCATTTGTGCAAAACCTTCAGATCGATTGTTGACTTGGATTAGAAGGACCACAATTCATAATTGTCTTTGTTATACATTCAGATAGCTGTATATTGAACATTTACATATTTTGTCAGGGCAATTATTATTACAAGATGGAATCAAAGAGATATGTTTCAGACATATTGCTAAAAAGGTGTCATCTTTTTTTCCATTCATAGTGGATTGCTAAATCTTTCATCAATACTACTAATAGATTAATCATTTCCACTATAGCTAACTGTCTATGGAGATTCTCAGTCATCCAGGTCATGGTTGTCCTAAAGGCACTTTGGGGATGAACACACTTCAAATGGTGTGGGAGTACGAATGGATTTCCAGAAAAATTGCAGACTAGAGGAACCACTTGTGCTTCATTTTGTGATGGAGACAACACAGACTCATCCCCAACAGCCTGTGTCTGTGTTCAACAGAAAAAGGGACATAGAGCAGAAAACATCCTGCAGAAAGCAGAACTCCAACTTCTCAATGAAAGAATAAGACAGATTAATTTTATTATTGAGGTTTTGAAAGAGAGAGTAGAACACAAACTCCAAGAGCTGAAATCACTTTTACCAACAGAAATATTAGGACAGGTCACAGACTTTATAAAGAAGGCAAAACTAACACAACACAAGAGCAAAGAACGACAAAAAGGCAATTTTTCTACCCTACAGCTTAGACAGGAAAAACATTCAAAACAGAAAAACCAACCTAGATTGACAGTGGCATGTCTCAGAAAACTGATCAATGGGTGAGAAATCTGTCTGACAGAGAGCTTATCCAAACAGAAAATAACGTTTTGGCCAAAGGACTGAATTTTGCAATAACACCAGTTACCAATTGTAGATCTTCTCACTACCACAGAGTCAGCCATCAAGAGGCATAACAATTAAGGATGAAGGTATCTGCAGCCCTCGCCAGTGCCAAAACACCCCCTTCCAACTTCACAATTCAAGAAAGGAGAGCACTGACATCCCTAGGAAGAGACCCAAATATCACCATCCTGCCAGCTGATAAAGGAAGATGCACAATCATCCTGAACACAGATGACTACAAGGCCAAAGTGAACAGTCTTCTGAAGGACACAGCTACATATGAGACTCTGAAGAGAGACTCCACCAGCAGTTGCAAGAAAAAGCTCATTGATTTCTTGCAACACCTACTGAAGGACAATGCCATCGACAAGCCACAATGTTACCGTCTTTACCCTGGAGAAGCTACCCCTGCATATATGGACTCTCCAAAATCCACAAAGAGGAAACTCCACTCAGACCAATTGTCAGCAGCATCAACTCTGTCACCTACAACACTGCAAAACATCTAACCACCTTATTAGCTCCTCTAGTTGGCAACAAATCAACAATTCACAGGACTTTGCCAGCAAGTTTTGGGAACTAAAACTGGATCAGGATGAGAGCATGATTTCCTATGATGTGACTTCCCTCTTCATCTGCATTCCACAGGGTGGATAAAAATCGATGGGTTTTTTAAAAAATAAAATAAAAATCAGATTTTTAAAAATTTAAATTGGATTTTTTTAATTTAAATTGAATTTAAACCTCAGCCCAGACCACATATATGCCATGCTAGACCTCTGCCTGACCACTACCTATTTTAAATACAATGAAGGTTTCTACACAGCGGTGAAATCCGGCTGACGTCACCACCGGCTCCGTGACGCGCGCGCGCATGCGCGGCCGAGCCGAGTTCCCTCGCAAATGCCTCCCGGGCATTTCCATATGGGCATCCGCTCAGCCCGTCATCTGGCTGAGCGGATGCACATCG
>JAOYMU010000001.1:112321209-112343251 GCA_025802295.1 Psammodynastes pulverulentus | reverse complement strand
AATTCATTTTGATACAAACATCAATAATGATAATCATAATAATTGTTATATTAATCAAACGTATATAATCCTAGTATTAATATACATGGTTTTTTAGAGTAGTTATTCAATATTTCAATGTTCCATTTTAATGCCAATGATATTATAAACATACATAATAATACCATCTTTCAAGCTCTGATCTTTTCCATCAAATTATTACTTATATTCTGTTATATAAAATTATATCTGCTAATATTCCCCCTATTTCTTATTTTTACCTCTATTCTCGCTTCTAATCAGGTCACCATTGCTAATCCTAGTATTAATACACAGGTTTATATTAAGACATAGTCCTTCATTCTTTGGTTGTTCAAAGTCACAATACACCATCCAAGTACCCGTCTTCCTATTATTTAAATTTCTACCTCTATTCAAATTTCTAATCAGGCCATCATGATATGATATGATATGATATGATATGATATGATATGATATGATATGATATGATATATGATAGAATATGACATGACATGACATGATATGTATGGTATGGTATGGTATGGTATGGTATGGTATGTATGTATGTATGTATGTATGTATATATGTATGTATGTATTTGTATTAGTTTAAAAAGCATCCTGGAAGAATGCAACAGTCAAGCACTTCTATAAGCTTGTCACTCCATGTCTTCTCTCATATGAAAATGAAGTGTATGGCTGTCACACTTGAGAACATCCCCCATGCAACCTATTTCTGGTATGCATGAGTAGGCTTGCAATCCACTTTGATTCATTGATGCAATTTGAACTGCTGATTTAAATTGATTTGGAAGACACTTCTGATTCAATTGGATTCTCTGAGTTGATTTGGGAGGGGAGGGAACTGTTTTTGTACAAATGCGAGATTGATCTGTCAAATAGAGTAGTGCATTATTTAGGAGGGCAAGGGGGAGAAACAGGGTTCCTCCATTTTGATGAAAACCCCTTTTCTCTCTCTCTCTCTCATTCAATGACCTTCTCTTCTCTCTCTCTCTCATTCATATGCTGTTGGAGAATTTTAAACACAGCACTGAGTCATTCATAAAATAAATGAAGAGTGTTCAAGGGTGGAATCCAATCATTCTTTTTCTCTGTATACAATGATAAATCAAAAAGCAACTGTGATGATTCCCCAGAAAGGATTTTCTTAAGAACAGTCTCTTCTGCCAGAGAAAGGTTGTTAAAGTGTGTGTGTGTGGGGGGGGTCACAACTGGAAGACAACCACTTCTATCAGACACATCCCAGGCTCCTTCTAAGCCTGGGAAGATCTGCTGAAGCTTCTGTTGCAAATCCAAATGGATTTGGAGGGAGGAATATAATCTGCCCATGCTAGTGATCAACAACATTTGATGGACCAGGAATCTCCAGAGAAGACAATTAAGACAAAATTATTTTAATTTATTGAGCACTGGCTCTGTGTCTGCTTCTGGAACTACAGGAGAATTCTCTATCAGTTCTCTGACTGGGTGGACGTGGCCAGTTGGTCATGTGACTGGATGGGTGATGTCACTCGTCACACACAGCCCTGCCTCCCAGCCACTCATCCCAAAAGAAGAGGTAAGATTCAGCCGATTGGGGCTAATCCCACCACTGGCTGGCCCCACACCCACCAATTTTTGGCTAGTTTTTTGGGTTGTCTTTGGCCATTTTGGGCTGTTTTGGGGGACAATTTTCAGGCTGTTTGGGGGCATTTTCAGGCCATTTTTCAGGCTCAAAACAACCCCAAAACAGCCTGAAAATGGCTCCCAAATGGCCTGAAAACGGCCCGAAAATGGCCCAAAAATGGCCCAAAAACTAGGCTGAAAAATGGACCCAGTCAGTGGTGATATTTGCTGGTTCACAGAATTATGCCTAATCTTAACTACCGGTCCACCAGAACCAGTGCGAATCGGCAGCAGCCAGCCTCTGGTTTAAGCCCCCAATGTTTAATGTGATTTTTATACAGTATTTCCTGCAAGTTACAGCACGTTAGCAACATTTATGTTGTAAACTGCCCCGAGTCTGCGGAGATGGGGCGGTATAGAAATTAAAATTATTATTATTATTATTTATTAAGGAAGGAAGGCTGGTGTTGTGCTGCGCTGCTCGCCCGGAGCCAATAAGCCCCTGTCCTTGCTCAGTCATGCTGGCTGATGGGTGGGGGGGGAGAGAAAAGAGGAAGCCTTCCCCCCAGGAACATGCTGCTCCTCACCTCCCAGACCAGCCCTCCCCTCTCCCCCTCACAACACTTCAAACATATATTACCAATAAAATTCAAAACAAACAATTTAAAATGGGAATAGGGTAAAATACAATAGTTACAGGATAAAATACAGTAATTTAATGTGCTTCTTTTAAGTATTAAATGCTTAAATTGATATATCTTCGATCCAGTCACATGACCACCAAGACACGCCCACCAAGACACGCCTACCAAGACACGCCCACCCAATCACATGAACACCAAGACACACCCATGGAGCCATGGCCAGGGAGGTACTTGGGAAAAATTTCACATTTCATGCCTGGTATCAGCCCTTCTTTGTTCCTGAACACTAGACAAATGCTAAAGATATTTAAAAGGCTAGTAAATAAATATGGGCTCACCAGGAAACCAAAACCAACCCCTGAGCACCCTCCCCAGCACCCCAAAACTTCACAGTCACAAAACCATCTCTATGTATTTTCAAGTTCATTGTTAAGTAGACAGCTGAACCAGCACTTAGGAATTGTACACAATGGATATTCATTAAGGCTTAAAACATCCTAATTGAGCCACCTTAGTATAAAGTGTTGAAAGTGGCAGTGACCTTGGGACCCCCCCAAAAAAATCATGCTAGAAGCGCACGCCAAGATAACTTGGATGAAAAAGAATTAGACTGTTGATGTCTGAAATAATTCTGAGGTTGAACTTGACAATTAATTCAGAGTGGTGTGCAGTCAGGTTTCTGAAAATGAGTCTGAAGAATATAATAGTTAGGTTCAGAAGGAACTGCTGACATACTATCAGATCCAGACCCAATATTAAGATCTCAAAATCCCATTTTCTCAGTTCAGTTTTTAATGTTTGCCAATATTGCCAAAAGAAACTCCAAGTTGTATTTTTGTGCTAGGTGAACTGAACCGCATGTGTATTTGCGCTGATCTCAAAACAGGGATTGACTGGGAGTGTACTGGATGCAAACTAAACTAGGTGGCCTTGTGTGTGTTGTGTCAGTCTTCAATTTAGTGTTGATTCCTGATGACTGCCTGGACAAGTCTCTGTAGTTTTTCAAGTTTTTTCAAACTGGTTTGCCATTGTCTGCTTCCTAGGGCTGAGAGGGAATGACTGGTCCAAGATCACCCAGTTAGTTTCACCCTAAGCCAAGACTAGAACTCAGTCTTCCTATTTCTAGTTTGCTGCCTTAACTATTACACAAAACCTGATCTCTCGAACTGGGCACTATCCACAGGAATGTATCTATCCTGGTAAACTGGATTGTAATGGAACCCAGTCATGGGAATATGCATGCTCCTATTATCTCCTAAGGCCTTCCTGGGCCTGAATATTCCTGCCCTTGGTACAATATTTACTGCGTGAAATGTTTGCGCTGCTATAGTCCCCGCATTATTGCTCCATCCAACAAGCAGATGGAACTACTCGCGGGCAGCCACCATTTTCACGATCTCCGGCTTGGGACAAGATGAAACCAGTAACGGTCTGGGGGAATTTTTTTTTTCGGAAAAAGACCGGGTCCATTCCAGGTGAACAGAAAAAGATCGATCCAGCGCGCTTTTCAGTTTTTTGGGGGTGATCACGTCGGCCGTTCCCAACAAGAGAGGGCACGTACCAATCCCAGACTCCCTCCTCTCCCTTGCACGTCCAGCACTGCCCGGGAGTTTTTCGTGCGCTTCGTTGGATCTCGCGTGTTCCCAGCCCGTGTCCCCGAGGGATGGCGAGGGAGGCGGCGGCACGAGAAGGAGGCGGGATCGAGGGAGGCGGGAGGGGCGGGAGGGCAATGTGCCGCTCGCTCCCATTGGTACGTGTGCACGCTCCCGAGCGGCTTGTCCTCTGGTATCCGGTAGTGTGCGGCGAACATGGCATTTCCCGCACGGGACCGGCTCGGGCAAGGCCACACGCAACAGCAGCGGCATGCCGTCGCCCTAGTAAGGCGATGCCGGCCGCCAGACGGATCTGACTTGCCTGCAAATGGCCTCGGGCAGGGAAGCAGCCGTGCAGCCTCCGACCGAGCTCAGTGGCGACTCAGTAGAAAGCATGAGGAAGATTTTCATCGGTCACCCCGAAGGCAGCGAGGATGGGGACCGAGCCGAGCGAAAGGAGCAGCCGGACGGGCCGGCGAGGGGCTCTCTGGGAGCTCTCCTCTCCCCCGCCAACTCGGGCGAAGTGCGAGTGGTCGAAGGCGCGTTGCCCTCCGGCCCTTCGCCTTCTAAGCGGGCGTCGGTCCGAGAGCACCGCCGAGATGCTCAGAGGCTAGTCTTACACTATATAGTGCCTTGCATGAACGCCTATGGCTTGTGCGTGGTAGACCATTTCCTGGGATCCCGGATAGCCGAGAAAATCTTCCAAGAAGTCCTGGCTTTGTACCTGAGTGACAAATTCCAGGACGGAGCCCTGGCGAGTCAGAAACTGGGCAGCAACAAAGCCATCCGCGGGGACAAGATCTTGTGGGTAGAGGGCAGTGAACCAGGATGTGAGAACATAGGCTACCTCCTGAAAAAAATGGATAAGCTCATCATGTACGCAGATGGGAAGCTGGGGCATTACAAAATTAGAGGAAGACACAAGGTTAGTAGTTTCAGTATCCAGGACTTTGTTCTTCACTTACTACCAACAACTTTCCCAAAGTTTCTAATCTCGCTGTCACTTGGACTCTTAGTTGTGCCGTTCTGATCACTCTTGTATGTTTGTTTGGCTTGGCATTACTTTTCTCTTTTAAATAGCCTAATCCATTCGCTTTGTAAACTACAAGTTTAAGGATCGAATTCACACAAGATAATGAGTTACACACGTGATTGATTTCGGAACCGGACAAGAAAGGGTATTATCGCAACATCAAGAGCAAACTCGTCTGTCTTTCTCTCTCTCTCTCTTTCTTTCATCGCACTTTTTCGGAAACATACAAATACACTTCATCGGAAAGACATCGCGAAGATTTTTAATCAAAAGTTTCATCCTGTTGATTTTTTTTTTATATTGTTACGCAGCAAGAATCGGCTGTTTTGCCTTTCTTTGTTTAGATGGCATAGATAAGATGCGGTATCTATTCGGTTAAAATCGTAGGTGCCTTTTTGGATGCAGCATCTGCAACGAGGGCCCTTAAAACGTTAAAATGCAACTAAACGTCGCTTATAAAACAATTGTGCGTCTGAAAGGTTTTGTCTGCAGAAAATCAGGTGTGGAAAAAAGAGAAAGACGCCTTCCGGGGCAAAACTGCTGAGCACTTGTGAACTCAATCCCTCTTCGGTTAGGTTCAGTGGCCAAAAGAAACTCCCCTGTCACTTGCGCGCTTACACCCTTTCCCTCCCGTTTGTTTACATTGGCCTGTAGTATGTGACCCGTACTCGAAGCGTACATGCTGGGGTAGAATTCCTCAATGGCGGAGACCACGCCCCCCTCGGAGTGTGGTCTTCAGGCCTGGCAAGCCCCAAGTCACGCCTCCTACAGCCACGCGGCTCTTCGACTCCCTCCCCCCCACGCGGCAATTCCAACCGTGAACTGGGGTGCGGGGGGGTGAGTGCGC
Source organism: Psammodynastes pulverulentus (assembly GCA_025802295.1). Taxonomy (NCBI): domain Eukaryota; kingdom Metazoa; phylum Chordata; class Lepidosauria; order Squamata; family Psammodynastidae; genus Psammodynastes; species Psammodynastes pulverulentus. The sequence continues at coordinate 112,337,510 of JAOYMU010000001.1, read as the reverse complement.
TAGAAGCGCCGTCCGAAGCCACACCTCGTCTCTTCGTTGATTGGCTGCGTCCACGTTCCCTTTGGTTGATGTGTGGGCGCGCGCGGCAGAGATTGTTTCTGGGCCGGGGCTCCACCCACGTGCTGCTGGCTGTAGAAATTGGGAACACATCCTGCACGTAGCAGACGTATTAATCAGAGAGGGGGCCCATCTGCTTGCCTTGGTAAATAAATTGGAAAGGAGTTTGCCGGACGTGGCTCCCCAAAAGGGGGAGTGATCGTATCAGTCAAAGGGGAAGGGGGGGGGGTTGTTCACTTCTCACACTGATCTACACTGATAGCAAAGAGCTTCAGCAATTGTCTGTCGGCCAAGGTGTTACTCTTACAGTAGGTGGAAGGCAGCCCCCGGTGGGGAAGGGGGGAGTGGTGGAGTTGCCCTTCATTCCATTCTCCAGCTTTGCTTGGGTCGCCAGGAGTGGCGAGGAGCTGAGACTGTGACCGCTGGCTGCACGGAAGACCGAGTAATTACTTCAGCAAAACTTTTTGAGCGCTCCGCTTCGTTGCTTCCCTGACACAGATCAACTCCTGCCTGGTTGCGGTTCTCCATCCCGACATCTAAGGGTTAGACATGCTTTAAGCGATTCGTTTTGTTAGAATAACCGATACACGCTTTGGGACCAACCCAATGCTCGATTGCTCTTTTGGACATTATTTAGAGGTGAGAAATTAACCGCGTTATTGAAATGCCATTGGGCGATATTATGAGATTAGATTTAGAGAAAATCGCCCTGGACTACATTGTACCTTGTTTGCGCGATATTGGCTTTTGCTACTTGGACAATTTCTTGGGCGAGATAATAGGGAACTGCGTCTTGGAATGTGTGAAACAGATGCATTATAGAGGGGAGTTGCAGGATGGTCAACTGGCCGGCCAGCGCCAGGGCATCTCCAAGAGACACTTGCGAGGAGACCAGATAAAGTGGATCGCAGGCACTGAGGAAGGATGCGAGGCCATCAACTTTCTCCTGTCGCTGGTAGATAGGCTGGTGATGTTTTGTGGCAGTAGATTGGGTAAATACTATGTCAAGGAAAGGTCCAAGGTAAGAGCTTTTTTATATAAAAAAAAGACGTTGAATGTTTGACTTAAGGGCTTGGTTTCATTCATTTCACTATTGCTCCTAGAATTGGTGATCTTAAAGTGCCACACAGAGGGCCATTTCAACCTTTCTCATCTTTTAAAACATTGAACTTAACTTTATCATGTAAATAAGATCCATTGTGATGTCTAAGTCAGTTTAACAACTTTGTATATAAGTTTTGCATACGCTAATGAACGAATGCACAATTTGTGAGGTTAAGTTTAATAAGTTTATATTAGTCTGAACGACAAATCTGCCTAAAGGCAGAGTATTTCTTTTGTTTGGGTTTTTTTAAAAGTAGTTCTTGAACAATTGTAATACCAGCCCTGTAATAAATTTGTAAAAGTTTGCTGGTGCTGCTTTAGACAGTAACCTTATTTTGTTAAGGTCTGCTTCAACTAAACTTGAGTTTGCTTATTGTGCTCAGATATCAAGTGTTTATCAAGCTACTTTAGCTTGTCTTGAGGGATTAACTTTATTAACTTTCTGATTTATGCATATATATTCCAATAGAGTCCACTGCACAACTGAATACATAAACAAAATCCATAGTAATTAATAAATTAATTGATACTGCAAAATGTTTGTACACAAGAGTTAATTTTTCCTATTGTTTGAAGTTTGCTTTAGTGTAACTCTTATACCACTTTAAATTTTTAGTAACCTGAACCAATGGCTGTTTACTCAGAATAAGTACCGCTTAGTAAATGTGTTTAGGATTACTGACATAAAACACTCAGAGGTGCTTAGAAAGGTTAATAATAATTTATTAAATTTATTATAATGATCACACTGATGTAACAGAAAGGCCTGCTGTAGTAGCCATACTAGTATTTTCCCCCTTGTACCAAACTTTATTTATAAAGAATTTTTCAAATCAAAGAAGTAGAAAAGTGAATTGTGTTACTTAAATGTTTGAACAAAATCATAATTGTACTCAAAAGTCTGTCTCTTTCTGCTAAGTGACTGAATGAACCAGGATTTCTTTTTCTGTTAGTGATTTAGTCTACAGAATATAAAATTAAGCTTTTTAAAAGCTTCATTATTTAGGGTCACAGGTCTCTTGATCAAAATTTTATCTAGACATTTTTCTTTTTTCATTTTTTCTTCTTGACAATTAACTTTCCAAAGCGACAAGTGTAGTACCGGTAAGCACACTTATTGTGAACTAGATCCCATTGAATTCAGTATAAAAGGTGCTTAAAAGTATTGTGAACAGTATGCCTGATTACTCAACCTATTATTTACAGTGTGCAAGTTTCCTAACCAAACAACCAAAAAAAAAAGTATGCTTGCATATAGTTGATTCCCACAGGAAACCTTGAGAAAACTACTTGCCTTGAAAAAATGGTTGACTGAATGTCTGGAAAGCCAAGTTTTTGTCATTTGGTTTCTGGTTTAATTGATTTGGTTATTTGCAACAGTTCACCCATTTGTCACAACACGTTGCTGATGAGACGTTTCAGTAAATGTCCATTATTTTAAAAGGTGCTATGTCACGCGTACCCATATCCTCAAATCACAGTGTTTAAATTGGTGAAACATAGATAAATGTAATAATTCCAAATCTATTCTAAACATCTGGCTGTGGGATGAACCAGTAATAATAATATATTAAACTTGTATGCTGCCCAAATGACAAGGTGCAAATAATTAAAAATGTAAAAAGCTTATCCACCTGCCATAATAATATAATACCTAATACAGAAAAGACCCTCAATTTCATGTTCTTCCAATCACTTTCCAAATTAAATATAGCTCTCATAGTATGTAGCTGATCTTTGCCTTGTAGGAACTAAACATTAATGTTCCATGATAGTAAATTCAGACTTCTTCTATCCAATTGACCTAATTATAGCCTAAGGACAGTGCAGAGCCTGTCATGCTGTCTAGCCCTAAAAATGGAAGGGAAAAGAATGTAATCCATGATGTAAACAATGCACATTACCACAGGGTGTTCCTGATTTCCTTCACATACTGAAGAAATGGCATAGTCATATCCTCTGGTTACAATGGTGCAGTTTCCATCATCTGGTGCATTCTTGTTGTGTTGGGATGACAACTAGAAGTCTCAGGGAGGATGGAAAAATATTAAATAGAACCTTAACTATAAAATGTAAGGGGTATGACTTTATTTTAATCCAAGAATTTTTTAATGAACAACATTTGAAAGATGTATCTAAGTTTTGCTTAAAGCTATTCCCAAGTGTTGGAATTTTAAGAAGAATCAAATGTACATTGCAACCAAAAGTTGTTTATATTTGTATTAGAAATTCATTACATTTGCACTAGGAAGTATTTAATTACACAATTTTGCAAATTTAAAATAATTATTTTAAATGGGCTATGATCTTGGGAACAAGTGTCTTTGTACTTGGTAAGATTTTGTTCGGTCTAGGTACACCTGACATTGCATAGTTATAAAACCAATCTGGAGTGTTTATGCAAAACCAGTACTAGTAAGCAGTAATTATGGTAATGTTGTCCATTTCAAAAAACCAAGCATAAGCAGGTGTAATATCTGTTACTAAGAAGCATAGTTGAAAGCATAAGTGTTACATTGTTCTTAGTCTTAAATAGACTAAGATAAAATTTTATAGAAGCACAGAAGTCAACATTTTCTATTAAAGTAACTAATAAAACCAAAATAATTGTGTCCTGATCACCTAAGTTTAAATTTATAGTTCATCATTTTTACATACTGCTATACACCAGCTTAAAAAATGCTGGGCAGGTATATTTTATTTCTTGATCGCATCATAATGAAAAGTGAAACTTGGTGGATCAAACGCTTTTGGTTAGTTCTCCCTTGACATTAACTGAAATAATGTTGGCGTGTTAACAATTCCTAGGAGAAGATTAAGGCCTGCTTGCATGAGTTTCTAAAGAAATCTAATTGTATCTTAGAAAGTTACACAATGTTTTTGAAACTATGCTTGGAGTGCATAAGGGTGCAAATGCAGCACCTTTTTACTTCTCACCTAAAGAATTGCCAAATTCTAATGCCTCACGTAATAGTTAATAGTTTATCTTGCATTGATATAATTCCACTGCTTTTGCCAGGTCAGAGGAAAAGTACAGTAGACCTCAACTTATGACCACAATTGAGCCCACATTTCTGTTGCGAAGTGAGACAATTGTTAACTGAGTTTGCCCCATTTTATGACCTTTCTTGCCACAGTTGCTAAGTGAATCCCTGCAGTTATTAAGTGAGTAATACAGTTGTTAAGTGAATCTGGCTTCCCCAATGACTTTGCTTGTCAGAAGGTTGCAAAATGTGATCACATGACTCTAGGACTGTCATAAATATGAACCATTTTACCAAGCATCCACATTTCGATCATGTGACCATGGGATGCTGCAACAGTCGTGTCAAAAATGGTCATGTCACTTTTTTTCAGTGCCATTGTAACTTTGAACAGTTACTAAACAAATGGTTGTAAATTGAGGACCACCTGTAGTAAGTATGGATAAGGCTTGATGTGAGCAAGATTTTAAGACAACTAAGTCTCACTGAATCAAATGAATGTAAATTGGTCATAATTCTCATCTCAACTTCAGTATATCAATTTGTGGAAACTTGTTTTGGCTCCAACTCATAATGACTGTTTCTCCCCATTGGTAGTTGTGCATATCTTGAACAATCACTGTGACTGTTAACTCTCATAGAACTGTAAGCTTGAGACGTATGAATGTGTTTCTCTTCTGGGCTTAATATTTAGCGGCAATGTGAACAAGACTCACTATTGCACTGCTGAAGATTTAATACCTTTGAAATTACTATTGTTTATTATAAGTCACAAAAATGTTTCATATTGGGAAAGCAGCATTGCTAGTAGTTTACAGTAGATGATCCTGGAGAAAAATGCACAGCTTGTCTTTCTTTTTCTAACCAAGGACACATGTTATTGCCCGGTGTTCATCAAACTGGATCAAAATCACTAGAATTGTAAATAGAACACAAAAATCATTTTATTATATCAGATGGAGGAATTCCGCTTTGGCAGAGATCCCGGAGCAGTTGCTGTGGCTTTGTATCAAAACTAATGTTTATATTGTATTTGTCAAGCAAGATTAGTTGATATTATTTTTAGGTATAGGTTTTTGAGTGGTTTTATTTCTTGCTTCTTGTTTTGCCTTTTTTAAAACAAAAACAAAAACAAGGTGTTACAATTTTCCAGTTTGATGTACAGTACTTTTGTTTTCCCTGCTTTTTATGTTTTCTGTTTTTTTATGGAAAACATGCTTTTCAGATTATCTTTTTAATAGCATTTTTAAAAAGTGAAATAAAACATAGTTCATTGTGTCTGTATATCATGTATTATCAGTGGGTATAGTTTAAAATCACAGTGCTATTGTATTTAATAATTAAGGCATCAGTTTATCACTGAGATTCTTCAAAAGAAACAGATTATGAAAGGTTGCTAATTAACAAAATATTACTCTCACCATAACCAGTTATCTAATTTAACTTGGTTTAAGTAGTGTGAATAAGTAGACCTAGCTCTAAAACCCCATGGAAAAATAAGGAAAATGCTTGCATCCAATTGTGTGGCAGACTGGAAAAAAGTTCAGTCTGAAAAAACAACATCCCATTCTGTTAAAAACTTCATGCAAAAGTTAGAATATTTAATTTGGATTCAGGAAGTTCTATAATATAATGATATAATTTTTCAACTGCTCTTGGTTTTATTTTAGTCATAATTTCTTGCGAAAGGCAAGAGTTTAAAATTTATGGATCTCTAGAGTAACATTTGTTATAGAAATTATTGATCAATATAGATTGGCAGTCTGTATAGAAGTCTTGGCCTGAACCATGACAGAGTACATATTTCTGAGAGGGTGAATCTTCTGGCGGGGGAATAGAAGAATCTCTTACGAAGACTGATAATCCAGTTTTGTTGATATCATTTGAGGAGAACTAATTGCCTAAAGGACCCCACATTCTACATGTTTCTCATAAATGATTCTTTACCTATCACGCCACTTAAATGCCCTATGATTTTCTCTAGGTTTTTGGTATACCATACTTTTTATTTTGTTTTCTTGGAATCAAAATATAGCAGCAGGTTAATCTTAATCAGATTGTAAATCAGTATTGCCATTGGTTATTATTCTGTTCTTATTCCTATAAAATAGAACCCAGATTTTTAATTCTGTAACCAGCCTTTTCTGGGAATTCAATAGAAGCAAATTAGCCCACTGTGGAGATTAAAACAGTGACATCCATCATCAAATACTTCTAGAAGAAAAGGAAGAAATAGTTAGGAACCATTAAAAGAACTTTGAAACATGTTTTTGAAATTTTGATGAACCATTCTTAATTTTTTATATTTTATATTTATTTTACTGTATTCTTCTGAGCCTTAAATTCTCTAACCCAAACAAAGTATTTTATGGTTTAGTATTGTGTGAACCATGGTGCATAGAACAGCTCTTTTTTGTCTTCCAGTGTCTGATATTGCAGTGCACGGGTGTCAAACTCACAGTGTCATGTTGCTGGCACGTGATGTTTTGCAACATTTTTCACATTCGCGGATAGGATGGGCGTGGCCTGCACGTGACATATCCGGCCCATGGATCATGCCTAAAATTCCTCATTAATGTGCTGTACTCTTGCTACCAGGGAATTCTGGGAAATGTAGTCCCAAAACATCTGGAGGACATGGACTTCTAACATGGTCTTGATTGTTAACAAAATATGTATAGAAATGGCTTACTCATTTCATTCAGGAAATGTATTTATTTATTTATTTGATTTGATTTGTCAATAGCTTACAAGGTAATAAATATAAGAATAAATATAACATACAAATAAATGTAACATAAGTAAGAATACAAGAAAAAGATGCAAATAAATCAGGACAATAGGACAGGGACGGTAGGCATGATTGTGTGCTTATGTACGCCCTTTACAGACCTCTTAGGAATGGGGTGAGGTCTAAAGTGGTTAGTTTGAGGGAAAAGGAGTGAGGATTAGAGGATGTGACAACAGCATCAGGTAGAACGTTCCAGGCATTAACCACTCTGTTACAAAAGTCATATTTTCTACAATCAAGTTTGGAGTGATTTAACATTAAATTTGTATCTGTTGTGAGCTCTAGTAATGTTACGGTTGAAGATGAAAAAGTCATTGGTTGAACATTGTAACAAATAATTTTATGTACAATGCTTAAGTCTAACCGTAAGTGGTGTAGTTCAAGGTTGTCCAAACCTAAAATCTCAAGCTGGGTGGTATAGGTTATTCTGTTGCGAACAGTGGAGTGTTGTACTCTTCTTGTAAAATATTTCTGGACTCGTTCAATTGAATTAATGTCAGATAAACAATGCGGATTCCAAACAGCTGAGCTATATTTAAGTATTGGTCTCACAAAGGTTTTAAATGCCCTAGTTAGCAAACCAGTATTACTGGACAAGCTACGTAAAATTAGATTTACAACTCCTAAACCCTTTTTGGCAATTCTGGGAGTTGAAGTCCACAAGTCATAAAAGTGCCATTGTTCCTGATTCCTGACATAGAGACTGGAGCATAGCAGCAATATAGGGTAAAGGAAATCGTCTGTACTTACTCAAAGGGTTTTAATCTAGCTTAACTTCCCTATAGAAGTGCTTTAAAGGAAACAAGGTAATTGTGATATTTTCCTTTTTTTTTAAAGTTAGCTTGAATTTTGCAGTTTCTTCATTCCAAAAGATTTTCCATCTCCATAAATATCAAAGGATTCATAATTTATAAAAGTAGTTTTTTGTTCTCTGACACTGACTTCCTTTTGCTGGTTGATATCTGATCTAACTATTTATTATTATTACAGTATTACTAAAATCAAAGGAAGCACCTTTTGGGGGGAACCCTTGCACTGTTTTTCTTTTACTTGAGTCAAACTCACTGTCTGAATGATAAGGCACACTAGTCTTAACTGAGTCAAAAGCAAGACCCAATATAGTGTGAGAAACAAATTAATCTAACAATCAAACTTCTGAGGTACAAGTGAGATTCAGTAGCTTACAATTTCCCCTACTCTGCTTGCTGTCAATGTAATAATAGCAATTAATGAACTTTTATTTTCTCTTTTTACAGAAGATCATAGAAGATCTACATACAGCATTAGATTTTTTTTAAAAGTACTTTATAGGTTACTTAAAAGTAAAGCCTATAAGATCATGACCGGGATCAGGACAAGGGTACACAGAGAAAATAATTTAAGTTTTTCTCATAGCTATTTCCTTTGGAAAATGACTCTAGGATGAAAGGAAAAAGATTGTAAAACTTCCCTCTCCGTGCAGGTATGCAATCACATTTAAGTAGGATTTATCACTTGCAATAAAAGAAAAAATGAAGAGGAAGCTTCTGTATGTTCAATGCAAGATGTCATTTGATCTCCAGGGTGGCTGGGTTCTATTTATACACTTAGATACAGGCAAGCTGGAAAAAGGACATTCTCAATCCTTAAAGCTGAAAAGGACAAAGAACCACCAATCTAGTCTTCATTTAAATTCCTGCTTTCTGAAACCCTTAAATCAATCTTCTGGAATTACATTAAGACCCAATTCTATAATCATCTCCCTAATATAAATAATGACGCAAGACTAGTTCCTCACTGCTGGTTCTCATAACATCTCTGCCATGTATCATTACATCTTCAGATGTGAGCAAGGTATTTCCCACTGGACTCACTAAGCCCTTCAATAAAAGCCCTAATATAGGAAAAAAAGATCCCTACACCAAATGAACCATGATCCAAGAGATAGACAATCTTTGTTAATATACGGGTCTGTCTCAGAACAGCAGCTGAGAAAAAAAAAACCACACAACTCTAAAACACTGCTTCAATTCCTACATTAATCCTACTTGTAACAAACTGTACTGGGATATAATCTTGTTTTAGTGCTCCTTCTAGTTATCCAATATTAAATCAGTTTGGCATTTTAAGTACATTACGATAGCCCTGAAAGTTGGAAGCTAGGAAGTGCGGAAAACTGGCTTTAGGACTCAGTTCATGGTTATGATATCCAACATAGTCTTGGCATACTAAAAACATTTCAAATACTTTCAAAAACATCTTTGTATGAGCGGCTCTGATTACTAGATAACTCCAATATTTTTCCCCCTAAGAAATGAATTTCCAAAGTATGTTTGTATATATGGAAAGAAAGGGAGCAGGATATGTTATTCTTCTTATCGAAAAAACTGACATTATTCTCCAGAGTTCATTATGAAAGAATCTTACTCATCGGGAGTTCTTTTATTATTATTTCTCAAGTAAATATTCAGTTGAGAGAGGTTTGCATTTTGGAAAGCAAGTAGATCACTTCCTTAAAAGAATAGTTCAGAGTGTGACTTTTACAAGAGTCATGCTGTCACGCAATGGCCACCTGAGTGCATGTCTGTGTAGATCAGTATCAGGGTTATCCTGTGGCCAATGCACATATTTTTTTCAACTCTGCAATAAGACTGACTCTAGTCTTATTGACTAACACCATGCAGTACTGCAATGACAAACTATTAGGCATTCAAAGAGTCATGAGAGAATGAGTACATCATAACCAACCAACCAACCAACCCCTGAATAATGTAAAACGGAAACAAAGAAACAGACTTAGCTTTAAAATAAAGGTAGTCCTCAACTTATGGACACAATTGAGCCCAACATTTCTGTTAAGTGAGTTTTGCCCCATTTTACAACCTTTCTTGCCTCCGTTGTTAAGCAAATCCCTGCAGTTGATAAATTAATAATCTGGTTGTTAAGTAAATCTGACTTCCCCATTAACTTTGTTTGTTAGAAGGTCGCAAAAAGTGATCACATGATCTTGGGACACAGCCTCGGTAGCGCAGAGGATAGAGTGCAGTAATTGCAGGCTACTTCTGCTTAAAGCTAGCTGCCTGCAATTTGGCAGATCAAATCTCACCAGGCTCAAGGTTGACTCAGAGAGGGCTGTAAAAAGCACTATAAAGCGATATATAAGTCTGTGCTATTGCTATTGTTATCAGTCATAAGAATGAACTAGTTGCCAAGCATCTGAAATTTGACCACAGGATCATGGGGATGCTGCAAAGGCCGTAACTGTGAAAAATGGTCATAAGTCACTTTTTTCATTGCCATTGTAACTTTGAACGGTCACTAAATGAACTGTCATAAGTTGAGGACTATCTGTAATGCAAAAATTAACCATATCAAAGTCAATGAAATCAATAGGATTAAGCATGCTTTCAGTTTTTGGAACAATGTTTTATCCATTTGGGAGTAAGTCTCAATGCCTTTGAAAGACTATACATTTCTCCACTACAGCAGACAGGCATGTAATGCATAGTTCAAATTGTTCTTTTGAATGAAGTACAAATTCACCAGTTTTAGAATACAGGCAAGCAGCTACTAGCAATTTATTTTAGATGCTCCCACATTTTATTTTTATTTTTTTAAAATAATCTTTATTAAATAGATATAAAACATAAAAAACAGACAACACAATAAACGTGACAACATATAAAAATTAAAAAGCAATTACTTTCAGCGGTATTGTGTGTGACATTCTAATTATTCTAATATTTCCTTTTACAAATTCCACTTCTCATACATTATTCGTAACTCTCTAGTTATTAACATTATATACAAACAAAAACTTTCAGTCCCTCTTTTCCAGCCATTCATATACACTATTCCGCATCTTGTAATAATCTGTTTCTTTTTTGTCCTCCAGTTCCATAGACAATCTGCTCATTTCGGCGCATGCTAATATTTTCTGTATAACAAACTCTTCTGTTGGCGTTGTGTGTTGTTTCCAGAATTGTGCATAAGCGATTCTAGCGGCGGTGATTAGGTGTATTAAAATATATTTACATCTTTTGCTCATATCCCGTCTAATTATGCCCAATAGGAAAAGTTCCGGCTTAAATTCTACTACCTCTTCCAGTATCTCCTGGGCCCAAGTCCAAATTTTCTTCCAAAATTTTTGGGCTTCCTTGCAGGACCACCAATTATGGTAAAAAGTACCATGAACCTCTTTACATTTCCAACAAGCCGGACTCAAGTTGGGGTACATCTTCGCTAATCTCGTTGGGGGAATGTGCCACCTATAGAACATTTTGAACGTATTTTCTTTAAAGGCTATCGACCTGGTCATTTTGAGATTTTGATTCCAAATTTGTTCCCACTCATCCAAATGAATATTATGGCCCAAATTTCTTGCCCAAGCGATCATATTTCCCTTCACTATTTCTTCTTTAAATTCCACATCTAACAGGCATTTATACATTTTGGATAGAAATTTATTATCCGGCCCTATCAATATTTTGTCAATTAATTGATATTTTAAATATATCCCAGGCTCCTTTTGATCTTTCAAATACCTACTCTTTAACTGGGTATAGGGCCACCAATCAATATGTATGCCATGGAGTGCCAATTCCTGCCTGCTTTTAAGCTCTCCTTGGTTCCCTAATAATTCCTTATAATTGATCGTTTTATTTATATCCAAGGCATTAGGATAAATCATTGCCTCCATGGCCGAAAACCAGATCGGAATTTTAACATAGTGCTTCCTTTTTATCCTATTCCATACCTGAATTAGGGTTCCTCTGAAATAGTGCGCATGGAAATATGACCGCTTCTTTTCCTCCCAAAGAAATGCATGCCAGCCCAACACCAGATCATGTCCTTCCACTGTTAAAAGCCTAGTATTTTTCAGGGATATCCATTCTTTAATCCATAAAAGGATCGCTGCCTCATAATACAATTTCCAATTGGGGAGGCCCATGCCACCTCTAATCCTATTGTCTTGCAGGGCTATAGCTTGGATTCTAGGCTTTTTCCCTTGCCAAACAAATTTTAAAATGATCTTATCCAACTCTTTAAAAAATGTTGGATCCAATTTTATCGGTGCCGTTTGAAACAGATAAAGTAATTTAGGTAATATGGACATCTTAATTGTTGCAATACGACCTAATAGCGATATTTGCAGTTTATCCCAAACTTCCAAATCTTTTTTAATTTCCTGAACTAATTTTGTGTAGTTATCCTCTTTTATTGTAGTGCATTTCGCAGATAACCAAATGCCTAAATATTTTACCTTTTTTACTACCTGTAGTTGCATCTGACTCTGTAGATCCTCTTTTTGTTTTGGGGTTAAATTTTTAGTAATTATTTTTGTTTTATCCTTATTAATTTTTAGTCCCGAGACTTCCCCATATGCTTTAAGTTCTTGTAACAGAGTACTACCCGAATTTAAAGGGTTTTCGATGAAAAAGACCAAATCGTCCGCAAAAGCCTGCAATTTGTACTCTTCTTTTTTTATCTTTGTTCCTTCTATGTTCGGATTCCCTCTAATTCTATTCAATAGGATTTCTAACGATAAGACAAATAGCAGACGAGACAGTGGACATCCTTGTCTGACACTTTTCCCAATAGTCAATTTATCTGTACATTTGCCGTTCACTAATATTCTGGCACTCTGCGTTGAATAAATTGTTTTTATTGTGTTACCAAATTTAGTGCCTAAATCCAATTTCTTGATTAATTGAGTCATATATTGCCAATTAAGGTTGTCGAATGCTTTTTGCGCATCCAGAAAAACAAATGCAATTTGTTTCTCTGGATGCGCCTCATAATATTCCAATAAATTTAAGACTATCCTAGTGTTCCTCTGATCTGTCTCATCGGAAGGAAACCATTTTGGTCGTGATGTATACATTTACTTAAGATTTTTTTCAGTCTTGTCGCCATAATACTCGCAAATATTTTATAGTCCACATTAAGTAATGAAATAGGTCTGTAGTTTTGAATTTTTTTCTTGTCACAGTCCTCCTTAGGGATCAGCGAAATAAATGCCTCCCTCCATGAGTCCGGCATCCTTGCTTCTGCAAGAACCTCATTAAAAACTTTTAACAAAAGAGGTTCTATCAAGTCTCCCATAGTTTGGTAGTATTCAGCCGGAAGACCATCTGGGCCTGGGGTTTTACTCTTCTTTTGAGCATCAATAGCAAGTCTCAGCTCCGAGACAGATATATCTTTATTTAAGTCTTCTTTATCTACTTTTTCTATCACCCAGTTCTGTGAGGCGTCCAAATAATCTTCTATTTTCTTTTCTATTAATATATCCCCTTTATACAAATCTGCAAAAAAATTGTGTATCACTTTCTTGTTGTGTTCTAAGTTAGCTTGTATCTCTCCTTTTTCATCATATAATTGCCGAGTAAATTTTTTCTCCTTATCCTTTTTCAATTTGTGAGATAGCCATCTCCCTGATTTAAAGGGGAATATTTGTTTCTTATCAGCCATCAGGCAAAAAATGGAAAACAATAAGCTTTGTTATACAAACATACCAGTTTATTATTGATTTTGGTAGCAGAAGTTGAATGTAAGAATAATTTTAAATGCCCAGTGAAACATAATGTGTAAGAAAAAAGTCAGTGATAGTGATATAAATCAAATCCTCTGCAGATTTCAATTGTGATTTATTTTCAACATAGAGTTGGATGGGTTACTATAAACTAATCCTGTTATCATTCTTCCATATTTCTCTCAAACATATGTAGACATAAAAATATGTTTCTGGGAAAGATTCATATGCTATCCCATATTTATTGAAGTTGCATTTTAATAAAAAATGTAGCATAGAGAAAGTTACATAAAACTCTATGTATTGAGTCAGTCAACCATATCTATGTTCCAAAAGGAAAAACAAACAAACAAAAAACCCCCAATCAATTGATTACTAGGGGGGCAACAAAGAAGTTTACAAATCTATGTACACTTATGAATTATCTCTTTGTACCTCCTTGTACAAAGAGACATTATTGAAGAATTGGTGTACTTGTCAGCTCTACATTCCACCATAGTTATTGGTTTCGCTTTTCAGAGATGTCTTCAGTCTACCATTTTTTCCTCTGGAAGTCCTATAGTTCATCTTTCACAATTGATTTCAAGGGGCTATCATCAGGATTTCTAATGCTACAATAGGGACAGAATAGCTCCCCTTTCTAAATTTCTAATTCAACACAGTTTTACTTCAATTTAAGCCAATTATTATTAAATTAATTTAGAGAGATAACATGAGACAGCAATGTGTAAAGCAAAACAATACTTTTCCAAGTTTTTGATACAGTAGATCTGCACTTCTGGATCACTTCCCAACTAACAAAGGAAATAAAAGTATATGTTTCTCCTTAGTTTGTTCAGATTCCAATTGGTTGATTCTACAACTATTATACATTAATGTTGGAAATAATGCAACTTCCAATAAGGAATACATTATTTAATTTACATCAATGGGAGAAAAGAGTCATTTGGTAACATTTAAACTATTTGCATCAGAACTTTTTAAACATCCAAAATCTCACTGTTGTATGTTTATATTTTGAAAAGAAAGAATCCAAAAATCTGGGTATGATTGAGACATCTTATATTAAAATCAGTTGTTCTTTCAGAATGAATTATTATTATTTTATAACATAAATACCATGTCTTATTAAAATTGGAAAGAGATAGAAAAGCTGTACTAATAAAGCTGCTTTAGTGATGTTAAGTAAAAATGTCAGTCCTATAAATATATAACATTAAAGACTGAAGGAAGTTTATGAAAACAATGATTGAAATGAAATGGCTACTATATTATATAAAGAAAATGTCCCTTTGTCTGTAAGTTTTACTGTTTTTGTAAATCTGGAGTTGACTCAATAAGTGTGTTATTTTAATGTGGGTTTAAGACTATCCACTGTGCTTGTATCTAGCATTTGAAATCTTTTAACCCAAGATAGCCGAGATTAAAACTGCATCCTTTAATATGCAACACATTGAATTCTACCTTTTAACCAAGACATCTATTCCCATTAAAAATACTATATGCATGACAGTGTATGGTCTAAATCCTAATTATTTTTTTAAGCAAGAAATCAATTTTCCCTGTATGAGTTAGTAGATCAAAAGCGACTTTTCCAGTTCAGGCTTTGCTTAGTAAAGCTGTTTTAACTTACATGGAATAGGGCAGAATTTTATTTTACTGCTCCTGTTTCTCTTTAAAAAAAAATTCTGTTATTAATCACATTCTAACTTTTCTCAATGGAAAACAGTATACCCTTTAATATTTTTTTTTGCCCTGGTCTTAAAAATCCAAACCATCACCTAAAGGAAAACAAAATCATATCCAGTCTTGTGAAACTTGTTATTTCTAAGGCACACCAATAACTGGTCCATTCTCATTTCTACTAATTGGCACAGGTTGTTTTCAGTTCTTTCTCTTAAAGTTTTAAGGTTTCATTAAGTCACTTATTGCTTTCTGAAATGAAATTATGTTCCTCAGTCATGAGAATACTCTTAAAATGGTCTCTTTTGAGTTGCAAGTCCTTTAAATCTCTTTTAATAGGAAGAGGCCGGCTCTGACAAAGGGGATACATACTTGGTCTATAGTCTTCCTCCCTCTTTTTCCCCTTTATAGCTTCACAGACCATAAAACTAATAAGCTTTTCTGTTTTTCTGAAAATGGTTTATTATTAGTTGTATTTGTTCAGTTTATTTTGAGAAATAAATAATGCGAAGAGTCATTGTGGATTGCAGTATTTACTATAGCTTTTTCTCCTTCTGATTTGAGCTCAGTATAACTGGATGGAGCCTTGGGATTCCTGAATTTGTTCTGGTTACCAACAGAAGTCTATGTAAAATCAGCAGAAGTATTCAAGGGACTAATGGTGCCAAGGTAGTCAGTGCCAATATAAAATGCCTGTGGACATAAAAAGAATCATGATGATAGTCCTGTCCTACATGATCTTATTACTGAAAAAGTATTTTTAAGGCATCACATAAATGACAAAAGGGGCTTTAGGCCTCAACTGGGCTTCCCAAAATATATTTGGCATATTTAAAAGTATAATGAAAGGGGAAATTTTCAGTACTCTTAGTTATTCCCATTAATAGTTTGAAACATATTGGCTATGGAAGATCTTGAGACAGGGCAAGTATGAGGGAGATAACCAGTGATGGGATTCAACAGGTTCGCACCTATTCACGAGAATTGGTTGTTAACTTTTAACAATGGAGAACCAGTTGTTAGAAGAAATCTCCTTTTGTTTTTTTTCCACTTTACAGGGCTAATCCTATAAGGAAGGCAGGAAGGAAACGTTTTGGTGTTATTTCTAGCCTAATCTTTATTGCCCTGCTTACAGAAACTGCCTCTTGGTTAACCCATATAACAGCTAAAG
>JAOYMU010000001.1:112245064-112261746 GCA_025802295.1 Psammodynastes pulverulentus | reverse complement strand
CCAGAATTCTGGGAGTTGAAGTCCACAAGTCTTAAAGTTGACAAGTTTGGACATCCCTGGTTTAGGTATTACAAAAAGGGTTAAACTTCAGCAGATAAGAAAGTCCTCACAAGTCCTGGTGGCTTCTCAAAGAGATGTATGTCTTTCAGCAAAGTGTCTGCATTTACATCCATTTGTTGTCCAATCATTTCAAGTTGTTTTTAGTTAATATGATAATTCCCATGTCTGGATAATTATTGGGAAAACCCCCCTCTTTTTCCTATCGTATAAAGGCAATACCCTTTGGTTTTCTCTGGTCTTACCGTAATTTTTTATAGTTGTGTTCAAGTAAATACTTGAGGTTCTTTTCCTATCGAGAAGCAAGTGATGGCAAGTGAAATTTAGAGTGTTTGGAGCCAATTTTTTTAAAAAGAAAAACAATTATATTAACTGCAGCTGATCTATCAAGCAAGTACAGATAGTCCTTGACTTACAATTGTAATTGAGCCCAACATTTCTTTGCTAAGGGAGACGTATTAAATGAATTTTGCCCATTTTACAGCCTTTCTTGCCACAGTTGTTAAGTGAATCACTGCAGTTATTACGTTAGTGACATGATTGCTAAGTGAATCTGGCTTCCCCATTGATTTTGCTTGTCAGAAGGCCACAAAAGATGATCACATGACTCCGGGATACTGCAACCGTCAGCAATATGAGTCCATTGCCAAGTGTCTGAATTTGGATCACATGACTATGGAGATGCTGCAATGGTCGTAAGCATGAAAAATGGTTGTAAGACACTTTTTTCAGTGCCATTCTAACTTTTGAACAGTCATTAAGCAAACTCTGGTAAGTCAAGGACTACCTGTATAACAAAAGATGTTGGCACACAACATAAATTGTGTTTTAATCCTGCACAGAAAACAGGAACAGTTAAGTTCTTAAGGAGATTTCAAGGTTTTCTTTTAAATATTTAAACATTTATTTTACAGAACTTTAAGATACCCCATTTTTATGGAAAAAAAATAGGGAAGTTGAACTTTTTAGATAATTACTGATCTACCTTTTAATCACATAATTGCTTTTAATTATTGATATTTAAATATGAATTTTACTACAATATTTTAAAGATCTCCTACAACATTTAAAGGCAAGCTCATCTTTAATTCCTTTGAATTCAATTTCCTTTTCTCTTTGGCATATATTGTATCCTAATGTTGCACCCACTAATAAATATTAACCTCATCAACTTGGTTAATGTACTAATCAAACTAATGGAAGGTGGTTGTTCAGGCTGACACAAAAGTTATTGGGAACAAGAGTGTTTTGACCTCATTTCCTATGTGTTTTGTAGGTCTCTGGGGAATCTGGATTTAGTAACAATCTAATACAGATTAAGTTAGAGATAGCTGACATAGATCCACAGAAGGATGCCTTTTCTTAATAAACTTGCTTCCTTTTTTCTGGAACTAGCAATAGAAGTGGACAAGAGTGAAGAACTAGACATAATTTACTTGGACTTGAAAGAACTTTCAATATACTGCACTATATAACAGATTCATTTATATGGCTGGGGGTACAGCATTGATGGTGAAATAGTCAGTTGGATATCACATTAGTTCAGCAACAGACAGATGATGAAAGAAGTTACAAATCACGTAACAAAGAATAATATATATCATGGGATCCATACACTGGTGGATATCAAAAAATATCGCCCCCTATACCAGAGGAAAATGTAAGAATATTCCAGAGAACAAAATACGGTTACATTTATTGCATTAAAATGTTGCTGATTTCTAAGCCCCACCAAATTAATAACTAATCCATTTTCTTATGCAGAGGTGGATAGTCTTTGAGTAACCAGCTGATATTTAATGTGCTTTGTGGAGTGGGGCTAATTCCTACAGTAGGCAGGCTAATTGTGCAAAATAGGCCAAGCTTATACCAATGGAGTAATCTGAGTTGTTCGGTGTTTCCACCCTTTGATTTTTTTCTTTTGATTTAACTGTGTTAAACCTAAAGTTCACAGTCCAGTTTTAGGGGTCCCTATCTCAAAACAGCAGATAAGTATCCTGCCAATTTTCAGCATGGTTTCTGATTCCAGTAGCATTCAAGGAAGAGTCAAATTGTGGCACCAAGGGTTTTGGGGTCAAATATGGACAGTTTCTGATTTAGGTTAAATTCACATACCATTGTTTATTCTAAAAGAAATTGCCTCCTTGAGCTAAGCCAGAGACTAGATGGTACCATTTCAAAGAACAGGTAGCTTCTACTCACTCTATTCTATTCCCATACCTTGGTTTTTTTATTTCCTGCTGAACTGCCAATTTATGGCCACCAAAAATGGCCAGAGTCTTCGGTATTAGGTCCACACAACCCCCACTGTTTTTGTACAACTTTAGTCTTGTTCATATTACCGTATCACTCACAAATCATGTCACCTTGACTATATAACCTTCAATGTTGACAGACTAATGAAAAATAAAGGAAGCGAACCTCAAAATGGTTTGAATCTCAGAAGCCACATATGTTTGCAGTGGATGAGATAACTGCAGACTTAGACATTAAAGATTATGTCAAAATATAAAAGGACATATAAACTAATGTAAGGCGTTTTTGAAAATCCCAGAGTCTATTTCATTCATCTTAGTACTAAGAAAGACAAAGACACCAGAAACTTGAAAGAGAGAGGTTTATAGAAACACGAAGGAGCATTCAATAATACACAGTTGGTTTTAGGATTCATTAGTGCCAGTGTGAAATGTTGGTTTAACTGAAGTCCCCCTGGACTCCTGGAACAAATGCCATTTCATGATGATGTGGTCCATTGTCTCTGAATTGTAAATGATTTGTATGTACAGTAACTTTTAGTTTACATACCTTGTACTGAAACAACTTCCTTGTTTAATGAACTCAGCATAAATCTGAACATGCGTGAAGAGTTTTATACTATGAACCCAGCTTCATCGAAAGTTGCTTCTACTTTTATTATTATTAGAGTTGATTTTGCATGTTTACATTTTTAAGTACACTGTTAACACTTAGGGCAAAATTGAGGACTGCATCAGCACTTAGAATACTATTGATCGGTGTTAATATGTCTAGTTATAATGCAGAACAGATAAACACCCAAATCAATAATCCAACAAGGAAATGTTAATTCTGCTCAGGAAATGCAACTGATTGTGTCCTGCTGCTGTCATTTCCTCCATATTTAGAAGGCAGATAAAAGCCAAGCCGTATTTTTGTGCTTTCAGGAAACTAAAGCTAGCTTACAATGGTATGTTGCTGATCAAATAGGCTGAGAAAATTGGGTGAAATGCATATAATTATCTTGGGCAAACCTAGATTAAACATCAGAGGTGAAGTATCCTCCTTGGAAATGGAAAGCCTACTTTGTTCTTTGAGGATTCTTTGAGAAGTGCCAGGGCTTGGAAATAAGCTTTTCTGGGAATATTTGGACAATCACAACATGTCACTATAAACATATCACATTTAAAAACAAAGCCTTAATAGAAGGGAATAAATTAAAAGGCAATCTGTTATTCAATTTCAATTGCCATGTGCATAGGTTGAAACTTGTATTCTTTGTGCCCAATATGTGCATTCTTGTTTCCCAGTTTTGGCTGTGCTCTTACTTTTAAAATGTTCAGGTCCCCTTGGTATCCCATTTCCTTGTCAAAAATCAGGCTCTTGTGAGTAATGTATTAGCCTTATCTTGGTAACTTTTAAATAACTTATGCTGATTTTCAGCCAGCCTTATTTTCCTCCCGTAAAACTAGTAACAAGAACATTAATGAAAACACTACATAGATTGCCTGTTAACCCACAACATAGTAGATGGTCCCAATGCTATTGTTTTATAATCACTACATTACATAATCACTATACTACACAATCACTTTGTAATGATGGCAGCAAAAAGCTGGTTTTTAATCTTCTGACCCCCCCTCCCCCAGTTAGATTTTCCAAAGATGTTGAGACATGCCTGTCTTGTTTTTCTTGTATTACTTCAGCCTGATTTTAGAAAATAATATATCAGCAGCAACAATTCAAAATCAAGACTCAGATAATAGGAGATCTGAGCTTTCAGCCAAACTTAATTGTAGCTCAAATACCAGAGATTACTTCTCCAGTGTTTCGTGTGGTAATAGGTAGAAATGGCTTTTGTTACATCTATATTCAGGTGTCTGTCTGTCGACCTGTTGTTCCAATCCTATAACTTGCTTATGTGAAAGCATATCTATTATTGGGGTTCCCAAATGGGCAAGTGTTTTTCATAGTTTTAAATACTGTCAATTCAGTGATTATATAAAGTTATCACTTGGGTAAAAGCAAAAATAAGAGAGAGAGAGAGAGAGAGAGAGAGAGAGAGAGAGAGAAAGAGGGAGGGAGAGAGAGAGAGATCAGACCAGACCAGACGAGAAACCAATTCAACAAGAAGACTATAACTATATTTATTACGGTAGTTATAGTGACAGAATCCCCTCCCCTTTATATTCCAGTGAGTCAGGAAAGAGCCAGCTCAAGTCTCCTTAATATTATCTCTCTTCCCAGGAATTAAGGAATGCTTCTGTTCTTTATCATGATGTTACAAATTCTGAATAGTTGCTTCAAGACCATCTCCATTTGTCTCTATTGCAGAGAATGGTTTTTCTATAACCAAGATACAATTTTTTAGAGATTGGGAATGGGTTAGAATATTGAGATTGTAGAAAAAAATAGCAAAATAATATTTTTGATAAACAAATACATATAGAACAGATTTGAAAGAGGAAATTTGCAAGAAACTGCAAACTTTATGACATAGGAAGCAAGTTGCCACACCTGATTCTAGTATTTTATTACCATCAGTTGGGTATGAAGTAGGGCAGGTCACGTGCAGATGGTTTGTGACTGGTCAGGTGTCACATTTACTGTGATGAAGGCTCTACCTGCTTTATGTGTGCTACATATGCTACACAAATAAAAGGAGCAGGGCATCAGTGCCCATAGTTAAGGCTGCCTTCTTGGCCTTTTGATCTCCTTTCTTAATCTCCTTATACTTCCAAACTCAGATCTGAGATATGTCTAGGTAATTCATGCATTCTCCAAAGGCTTATGTTCCTTTGTTTTCTCCCCAATAAGACAGTTGGCTGTAGCTTTTTTTTGTTATTGTATTGCTATAAGTATTATAAAGTATAAAAAGCAATAATACTTTCTATTACTACCTTATTGTTTTGAAATTTGGTTGTGACTACTGTACATCCTTTGCAGGCCTTTGAAATTTAATGTAAATTTCAGCACAATTTCATCTCAGATGTAATTCATCTCTACATTTGGAATCAGATGCTGCATCGAGAAACAAATGAACTTAACCAGGAAAATGATGGCAGGCCTGAGATTGTGGCTTCACAATATTTCTCTGGCAATCTGAAGACTAATTGCAACCTTTTTGCCCAGGAAATTATCCAATGAATTGGAAGAATCAGAACAGGTTCTGGTAGCAAATATAAGAAATTGTTCCAGATCTCAATGCTCAGCATAAACAATCTATGAGAGAAGGAGGCAAACATACTTTTGCTGGTTCAGGCTTTGCCCTACCTCTTCTGCAACTCTGATGGTCAGCTGGTGCTAGACCACACGATCCATTTCTGACCATGCAATTTGCTTTTGACAATCCTGACAGTTTCAGATGTTTATATTTACGTATTTAAAAATGTAAATTAAATATGTAATGTTTGATGAAGCTCTTGGAGGAGACCTCACATTATTTGTAAGAGTTAAATACCATACAGAATAGACAAACGAACCAATGTATTTCATATTCACACTAAAATTTAGATAAAAATTGGGAATTAATAATAACACATATATACATTATGGCACATCATGAATTTATCCTCCAAAAAGTATCATATGTGTATGCAGTTATTAAAAATTAAGTATATGGAAACAGCCTATATCCTAACTATAACTAAAAAGCTCATAAATAAATTATTCTGCACCCTAGAAAGCATATCAGATAAACAACCTTCTGATTTCCTTTTCCTGGGATATAATAGTTTCATGAATGGTATAGGGGCCAGCCAGTCTCCTCTTTCAATAAATCTAAGAAAATCAGCATGTTGAGAAGTCAGCTTCGATTGAAAATAAAAGAACCTTCCCTCTGAGCTTGTTTTTGTTTTCATATTCAAAATTAAACTTCCTTTGCGAACTTACTGCTCAAATTAAGCCTATTTTCAGATTAAAGTTCGGTCCATTTCCCAGAGTTGTGAGGCTAATGGCAAAGGTGTAGTCTGTTAAGTAAAATTCAGAAAGAACATCTGCTATTTTTGTCATGCAGACAGTGTGTATAAACCAGAAATATTGCACAAATCAGTGGAATTCATGTGGACTGAAATATTACATTCCACTTAAACATCAACATATCGGTAGCAGCTCTTGATGTTACCATTTCAATCTGTTTCACTATTGTCCAAAAATGTTGTGATACAATCAGGTATATTTTTGAAGTTTTGGTAAATGTTTCATTTTAAATGATTATACATTTGTATGACTTGGAACCCTACTTTGTGTGTGCTTTTTACCCTGAAGTCAAGTCCCATTTTTTGTGTTCTGGCAAACTCTTCTGTCCTCCGTTTCTTTGCCAGAAGCCTGCCTAATAAGAATGTATGAAAACATGAGGTATTTGTCTTCCAATCTACAGGGTCAGGGATAAAATCAAACGCCTAAATAGAATATGAGTGACAAAGAGTTTGAGCACATTGATATCATATATGAAAGGATAAATCTGCATTTTTGGTGATCAGCATGGACAAGCTCCTCTTTGAAGTCACCCTTTTTGCCATAGTTAACATTTCAGCCCTATTATTCAGCTTTGATAATGTGCATAAAATGCTCAGTATGATAATGAGTTGGGGTAGCTGAGAATTTAGGATGGTGGCACGTTTAGTGTAGTATTTGGATTAGCATTGTTAGCCTGCTTCTACGTAGGTCACTTTGAAAAGCTTATAAACTTTAAAAATAATCTAGTTACATCCTCTTTTTTTTTAGCTTTTAAAAGCTTTCAAACAAGGTACCCTGCTTAAACAAATACTACCAGCATTAATTAATCAGGATGATCGTATGTAAAAGAAATGATGCCAGATAGTAACAAATCCAAGAGAAGTTTATTATGAAAATGGCACCTGCAGGATGAAAAAAATTAAGTTACATAAAGACAACCATGTATGACATGTATGAGAATCTACAAAAGTATAAAAAGAACCCTGCTGTAAATGAAGTATGTACATTTCTGATTTGCAGCATTATCAATGATCAATGAAAAAAAAAATGTTTCGAATAAGCCAGGCACTCAAGAAGTTAGATTCGGTTAGGTTAACACAAAATAAATGTACCATAGCTGTCATTTTTAAACGTTTTAATTTTTTTTAATATATTGTAGAGTTGGTAACACTGCTAAGATTTATACGAACATAATCCCTTTCCCCTTTATTCAGCTACTTGGCACCAGTCTCCTCATAAAAGATTTCATATATTTGTACAAGAAATAGTTAAAAACACAGACACAGTCTTTCACAGGTAATGAAGTTTTTTTTTTCCATTTTGTAATTTTAAACACTATGGATTTAGACAGCAGCTGTGATTATCTGTTAGGTTAAATCACCAGAAATCATTTTGACACAACACAGAAACATTTATAAAAAATAAAATAAAATAAAGCAACAACAGCTGTCTAGCTGTCTTTGTAGCCGATAGGTGCACTCCTTTGATTGTTCAACAGCTAGAACTTCCAAGGCGAAACCCAAAGTAGCTTCTCTTGGCCTTGGAATCTACCTAAAATCTTTCAAATTAACCCTTTACAAGCTCATTATCAAATTTTATGACATTCAGTGCCCTTTGTGGGCATCACTCTATCCCACTCTTCCTCATCTCTACTTCTCCAATTCAAACCCCACTGTACTCAGCTTCATTTCAACACAAAGGGTCATCCACTACGGTATGTAGAGAAGTGCTGAGCTAAAATACATCAGCAATACATTGCACAGGTATGCAAAAATATATATTTGACAATCCAAAGCTCAGCTTTGCTTTTGAACCACATTGGTTGAGCACTCCAAGAATTTTCTATCTCTTTCTGTATTATTCCATTAACCAACTTGGGAGAACACCAAAGAAATGCACCCTCTACTTACAATTAGAGCACAAGGGACTCTGGAAATGTTAACAACTGAGGCTATATGGCATCACTTCATTTAATATGTCTGAGTATCATCCTTTAGTGCATTGTGTGATGCACACTGTACGAGCAAGATATACCCAGAACTCCTCTGTGGGGGAAAATGGCTCCATTACCTTGAGCTAGTTAAGAGTCTTTTATCTCTGAGAATGGAAAAAGACAGAAAGAGTTAGAAGAAGAAATTGGCAAGAAAGGTGAAGGTTGGAAGTAAACAGAGGGAGAGAAAGGTCTGAAAATACACACCAGCAAAGCAACAGCAGAAATGAAAAGGTATACAGACAGTGGAAGGCCACCACACAAAAACCACTAACCCCCAAGAATCACTGGTTCACTAGGACTGTAGGAATGGGACTTTGCCACTCCAGACTAGAGATAAAGCACAGAGAAGACAAAGGACAAAACAACTACATTAGCTTAGTATATACTGCATATAGTAACACACATTGAAACTGCAATGAGACTGACAGCCAAGGACACTTACACATTGTACACATTACAGTTCTCACATCTGTTATTAGATGCCTTAACAAACAGCTGCCAAAGATGGAGTGGAAGAAGAATTTATACTTGACAGTCATTTGGAGTGTTTGACACTACACTGATTTCTGGCAACGAAGACAAAATAGACTTCTTTTCTTTTGTTTTTACTTAATGTGCAGTTTTTTAGTTGCAGTTATCTAGTTCAAGCTTATTAACCCATTTGTTAAAACATATTGGCTTCAACACTAGAAGGAGGAGGAGGGGGGATTACAAAAGAGAAAACAATGAGCAAAACGTAAAAATAAAGATACAACCTTCCCTCTATAACATTAAGCATACATGTAATGTGTGTGTGTGTATGTATATACACACACACAAATCCACACACACTGCACACAGACACACACTCACTCACTCACTCATTCATTCACTTATTTGGAAGTTGTAAAATTAGCCTCAGTTCTACTGAGAATAAAAAAATAGAAAGAGAAACAATATACACCTTAAAAAAATCTGGTCTTTGAGTCAATTTCACTGCATTTTCTTGTTCTTTTTAGCACATTCGCTCAATTCCCCAAAAGAAAAGTCTTCCAGATCCATTTAAATTTAATATGAGGCTTGTTAGTTTGGAGGTAAACAAATTAAGTCCTGCAGCAAATGTTAATGAGGGCTTTTGTCTTAACTAACCAAGGAAACTGCAGCACCTGACTATGGACTAGCACAGAAGACATTCCTTTCAAAAAACAAAACAAAAACAAAACCCAGCCCACAAGCTGCATATTGTGTGAAGACATTACAGATTAATAAATGATAGCACCATGGTTTTAGAAATTAAGTTAATGTTTCTGTAGTTAACATTTAGTCCATCTTCTTATTATTCTATTCACAGGCCAGAAATTAATTTTTTAAGAACCCAAATTATTGTATGTGCAAGTAAGAAAATCTTAACCATAAAAAGTGAATTAAACTCTGCATAAAATTCTAAAATACTATCCCCTATTTTTTTTAAAAGGAATTAGGAACAAATATCCCCCTTTTCATTTGACTTAGTCAAACAGGGCACATTATTTTATGCTTGTTTCTTTTAACCTTGATCATATCAAGATCAATTTAAAGTAAACCCCATGGTTGTCATTCTTACAATCTCTTTATCACAACACTGAGTATTCTATGGCAGAGGCATACGCATATTAAAGGCATCTTAATAAAGATGCAAAAGGAAAAAAAATACACATCTTGGAAGAAGACAAAATGGCAGGCCACTGATACTTCAGTTTTCTGAAGGCCAAAATTAAAAGTATCTTTCCCATTAAAGAATAAGTCAAGTTAAAGAGAAAGGGGGTGAAATGGGGAGCATCATATGGAGAGAATAAGCTGACCTGCTCAAATTCAAAGTGCTAGGATTAAAGGTCTAAATTAAAACATAGTCTATGCCTCGGAGTTTAACACTGAACACAGTATGTGGTCATATTTCAATCCTCCTTCCGTTCTAGTGTCTGTGCGGCATGGATGCCGTTGCTGTACACAGGAAACGGAAGAGTCGAGAACAGTCCTTCGGCAGTTGTGAACACATTCCCTGCAGGCATTTGGGTCAGGCTGGCTGCGCTCACAGCACTTCCAAATGGTCCTGACATATTGAGTCGGTGGACATGGTGGTAGAGCATTTCCATTGGTGTTTTAGGATCTAAGCCAAAACCAGGGCTGTTAACGTCCACAAAGTTAACAGCGTGAGTGTTGGGGAGGAGATTGCCCTGCATGGCTAAAGTAACTTCAGCTGGGGCATACCGGATCGTGCCAGTGGTATAGACCCTCTGAGCAGCCGTGCTGGTGGCAGCAAGGGTTCCAGTTACCCTGTGAACCAAAGGAAGGACCACATTGCCTGCTTGCAATCTCTGTAGGGCTTCCAGATCCCCTGTATACAGTAAAGAATTGGAAGTGCTGGGGCCACCCGGATGCTTGTCCCGTGGAGATGCTGACAGAGGTGGGGACAAAGGGTCAGAGGATACAGGAGCCAAGGCGGAGGTGGATGAGGTGCTGAACTGAGATTTGCGATTGGCAGGATTTTCAGTCCCTGGCGGGGTTAGAACAGAGTCTGGAATGGAGACATGTAAACTACTGCTGGTTTGGGGGGAAGGGAAGTGCTCTGAGTTGGGGGGCTTGGTCATACTGTAAGGTGATTCATTCCTTGAGATTTCCCTGTTGGGTGGGTAATTCCAAATACTGCTATCGTTATCAAAATTGATAGGTTCTGAGATCTCTGTTTTGATTTTGAGCACTGAGGCACTGTTTGGTGGTGAGAGCAGCTGGGGCTGTTCCACCAATGCTGAGTCAAGCCCATTTGGACTTGAGGTGCTTGAGAGCCTTCTCCGGGTCACGCTGCCTCCTTTCTGCTTTTTCCTTCTCTTCTTCCTTTTTTGATGCTTGCTGGAAGACTGGGCATTTACTTCTCCTGTACTGTCTGAGTCCTTGGCACTGTCCGAGGTCAATGACTCACAGTTCTGCAACCGCAAGTCTGACTCACTCTCCACGTAGCGTTCCACCTTAATCTGCATAGAACCAAGAGTGCCAAAGCTATCTTCGGGGGCCTTTTGATTCTCAAAGTCAGAATTCTCAAAGCTGTCATCACTGTCTCTGCTGTCCTGGTTGCTGGAGCTGTTCCCATCATCATTACAGTTCATTTCATTATCTGACTGATTGCCAGACTTCTTCCTATCTGATTCGGGATCTTCGCTGTTTTCTGAATGATTTCCTTTTTCATCCGACTTTGAATTCTCATTGTCCTCTGAGTAGAAAGAAAAGTGAGAAACATCATTAGGAATAAGAATGTAAAATTTAGAGCCCACTTAGACTCCTGGAGGCTGTTGAAATATTATTACTAGCAATATTACTGGCAAAGGCATTTTCTTTTAGGTTTAAAATGACAGTTTTACCAAGTATGAGCTGAGCTGCATTTGTCTGTCATTTAACTCCCTCCAGTTCAAGATTCTGCTGTTCAAAAAAAACCAAAACAAAACATACATGCTCAAGCTGAACTTAAGACTTGTGTTGTTGTTATTATTTCTCCAGTAATGACAGTTCTGTGGACAGGCTGCTAAATATGTGTACAATCAGAAAAACTATACATAAAGAATAAAATACCATGCATGAAATAGCACCAGAAAGATTATCATCCATATAAAAGCCATTATTCCAGTAAAGGGCAGACAGTTAAAATTAAAAGGGACTAGAGAAGAGGAAGATCTTGCTCTGAAAACAGTAATATTGCCATGTGGACGCAAGACGTGCCTTCATAGAAAGAGCCTTTTATAAGTGTAGTGTAACAGGTGAGAAATTAGAAGGTTCCTTCTTTGTAAACACCTGCCCAATTTCAATATAGGAGGAAGTAGGATGTTCCATGGGATACTTTGCACCAAAACCATCCAAGGATTAGCAGTGCTAATATTTCAAATAAGACTTGGAATAATTTCTGCAGCTGATAAAACATTAGCATCATGTTATTTGCCAGTCCTAGCTGCAGCTCTGCTTTAGACTAACTAAATATTCTGAACCATCTTCAAAGACATCTTTCCATAAAATGCTTTGTGGTAATCCAGCCAAGAGATTAACAGAGCACATATGCTGGGCTCTTGCTATGCAAATAGGGTCAGAGCTGCTGTATGAATCTGAGATGACAGTAGCTGCTCTTAAACGATGAGGTCGTCTGGACATCCAGCCAACAGTGTTAGATATAAAAATGCTCCTAACTATATACTTGATTTTTCCAGAGTGCAACAGCCCCAAACCAGCCCAGCATTTCTTACCAATTTTGATGAGAATTTGTAAGCTCCACTTATATGTTAGAATTGCAGTTTCTAACTTGGCTGCCTTCTTACGTTATTGATTTTCTTTATTCTACTTGGAGAGAAGAAGAAAAAAATAGGCTGATATTTTGGAGTGAATTGCTAACTCTTAAGACTTTGTCCAATGTTCCCACTTCGAACAAAGCATTTCCCCGTCCTGTGATTTGCAGTTTGCTTCTTGGAGGATCAAATTATTCATTGGTGCTTCCGCTTATGGCTTTCATTGCTTTTCCATCCGAAGACGTTAAATGGCTAAGGGGCTACCTGAAGTAGGACTTGAGCGAACATGGAATTGCATCTTCTCATCACCTAGAGTAGTGATGGCTAACCTTTTCAGCACCAAGTGTCCAAAGCATGCGCACTTCCCCAAAATGCAATGTGCACGTGCCCCCCGCACATGCGTGTCCCCCACATATGCATGTGTGTCCCCTGCACATGTATGTGTGTCCCCCATGCATGTGCCCCCTCCTGCACAGGTGCGTGCACTCCCCGTGCATGTGTGGCAGAGACCTGAAGATCAGCTAACCGGTGGGAATTGCACATGCATGCATGGCGGAGCTCAGCTGGGCATGTGCCCACAGAGAGGCTCTGCGTGCCACTTCTGGCACACGCGCCACCTCTGGCATGCGTGCCATAGGTTCACAATCACAGCTCTAGAGCAAGGGTGTCAAACTTGAGGGACGCATCAGGGTTGTGTTTGACCTTGGGAGGGGGAGTTTGGGTGTGGCCAGGGTGTTGGGGCCACCTGTGGAGGCCCAAGTGCTCTGCCAGTGAAAACAGGCTCCCGAGCTCCGTTTTCGGCTGTGATGGCTTCCTGCAAACCTCTGCCAATGAAAACGGAGTTCAGGAAAGCTGCGGCTCTTACGACTTCTGTTTTTGGCTGCGATTGCCTCTTGAAACCCTCTGCCAGTGAAAATGGAGCTCGGGAGGGCCGTGTGCTCCATTTTCACTGGCAAAGGCCCAGCAGGCTGGTCCTTTGCTGTTCCAGTCTCGCGGACCAGATCTAAGCACCCCATGGGCTGGACTTTGCCCACGGGCCTGGAGTTTGACACCCCTGATCTAGAATACTGGAAGATCCACATAGCTTTTGGTACAGATGAAATTGTTAGGATGAGCACCTGTTTTAAATTTTGTTAATGACATGTTTTGCATTATTTGTCTTCATTATGTAGTTTAGCCATTGACACTGTGTGTTTCCTGTTAATTTTGTTTATAATATCGTGTCTGAGCTTTGTGATCCTTTGCCACCTTATTCTCTTCTTGAAGAATTTTGTTAATGACTGATGGTAGTAAGCAGAATAGGATCAGATATTCAGGGAGTATAATCTATTCTTTGTTTATGAAAGAAAAAAAATACTCTGGCGATTAGAGAGACTAATTGTTAAAACAAATAGCAGTGTATGCAAGTTTGCATATTATGCAGAAGAAAGAATTAATAAAGATTCCAAGGCTTCTGTTTTAATTACTGCATTTATTAGTTGTCTTCTAATGTTGAAACCGCAAACAATATAAAAACATGTGCAAAGTTGTGGTTGTTTTGGCTATTTCATTTCGTTTTTATTTATTTTGTATATTTATTTATTTAATTTCTACAGCTGTCCTTCCCAGACAAGGGTCTTGGGACAGTAAACAATTATAAAATCAATTAAAAATCAACTACAAGAACAATACAAACACATAATACACACACACACACACACACACACACACACACACACACAAATGAAGTATATACATTTCGTGTGTGTATATATAACAAACAGTGCTATACAACATTGCTTAATCAATCAAAAATGAAATGCTGAGATCAATAAAAAATAAAATTACTTAAAAAGAATCAAACACAGAATGGAACTGCAGCAACAGCAGCAGCAGAGGTAAATATAGGAATCAATAATTTTGAAAACATGTTTGATTTAGAATGTTTTAAAAAGGACGCAAGAAACAAAAAATATCAACAAATTCTTCCCAATTGACAAAGCCTGGTAGACATAAAAGAGCTGACTATTTTTTTTCAGTGTTTGTTGAAAAACCAGTGTTTAGAGCAGGGGTCAGCAGCTACGGCAACTTTACGACCTGTGGACTTCAAACAGCCACCCTTTCGCATTTCACATATTATGGTCCAAGCAACGGTTATAGAGATAACAAGCTGTAGAAACTAATGTTAATTGCAATACTTACTGTTGGTTTGCACTTATCCCGGCTTATGCCTGCCTTTCAATGTTTATGTTCATAAGTAACTTCAGATGCAACGAGATGTGTTGAGGGGAGGCCATTAATTGCCAGCAAGCAGTATGCTGTGGCCTAAGCTTCACTGATTTGGGCAGGAAAGATATGTTGCAGATCCTGTGGTGGGATTCAAATTTTTTTACTACTGTTTCTGTGGGTGTGGCTTGGTAGGTGTGGCTTGGTGGGTGTGACTTGGTGGGTGTGGCTTGGTGGGTGTGGCAGGGGAAGGATACTGCAAAATCTCCATTCCCTCCCCATTCCTGGGGGAAGGTTACTGCAAAATCATTTTCTCTCCCCACCCCACTAACCTGCTTTTCAGCTCTGTTCTCCTGTGCAGGGCAACAAAAGAAGACCCAGCTGATCAGCTGGGACTCGGGAGGCATAGAATAGATGGGGGCAGGGCCAGTCAGAGATGGTATTTGCCGGTTCTCTGAACTACTCAAAATTTCCAGTACCGGTTCTCTAGAACTGGTCAGAACCTGCTGCATACCACCTCTGAGTATGATGTTCAGAACTTCTTTATACCTATTCATTATTGTCTTTCTGAGGCAATTGCAAGATGGTGGAAAGACATCATGACTTCATGCTATATAGGAAGTTCTACAACTGAATGCTTAGAGGTCTTTAAAGCAACAAATGAAGCTCAAGTATTGAAGATTTCTGTTGCAGATATTCAAATGGACAAAGAATGGAAACAAAAGATGCATCATTAGTAATATTTGGGAAGGGAAGGGCTAAATAGACTGAATTCTTAGAAAGAAAGGACAAATTAGATGGATAGGAATAGCTAAAGCCCCCAATTGATGCCTCTTTTGGCAAATTCCCTTTGTATTTTAAAAAGATAATTTTAATGAAAAAAATGGAAATATGCAAAGAACTAGCCTCAAATGTCACTTATATTACAAAAATACCACCAGATCTAACATGGGGGGGGGAGAGGTCTTACTAGAAAATTAAAAGATTCAATGCTTTATTTGGAATTGTGTCCATCTGACAAAAAAAAAATCAAAGGGAAAGTGAGGTGGTAAGAAGTATTCTAGAAACCAAGGAGTGGTGATAGGAAGCAACTAGACAGCTTTTTCTTGTCACCCACTGTGACATTCAATAAGTTTGAATGCTTATAACATTCACAAATCCAACTGTGCTTAGAGATTCATCATCTAAAGCAATCCTTTTCAAGGGATTGTCATGGAAGCAGTAATGGAGCTGAAGAGTAAAGAAAAATCAAGAGAAATTAAATAATAGGAAAAAGAACGTCAACATTTTTCTATCAGCAGTTGATAAACTCGTATTGGAAATTCTTGTGAACAAAACACAGTATATAATTCAAACTAGAAACCCAGAAATAAACTTGATCTGGAAAAATTACTAAACCACATAAATTAGATCCTCATCTTAAGTAACCTCTGCTACTATAAATGCATTAAGCGATAATGATTGATTTGAAACCTGTACCTCAATCCAAAGAGACAAGCTGTATAAAAAGAATAAACTGGTATCCATGTACAAATTATAACATTGACTAAGTACTTCAAATTCTTCATCTGCACCATCACTTCATTTTATAGCTCTACTGTCAATTAAAAGGCAAAATAGTCACTAAGTAATATTAGAAGGGGTTTTTGGGAGGGACAGTGGGTGTAACTGCAAGTCATTTTGACTACTAGTGATTATTCGGACAAGTCTCTGCAGGTTTCTGGGCATCATTTTTGGAAATTATTAGCCATTTTCTTCTTTCTAAGTCTGAGAGAGTAAGACTGCCCCAAAGTCATTCATTTGACTTCATGGCTATGGTGGGACTGGTATCTAGCCTGATGCCACTACACCTAGTTGGCTCTCGGTGTTGACAAAGTGTTCCAATTTCTACAGAAATCCCCTTTCTTAAATCCTCCTCCTCCTCCTCCTCCTCCTCCACCACCACCTCCACCACC
>JAOYMU010000001.1:112212979-112233049 GCA_025802295.1 Psammodynastes pulverulentus | reverse complement strand
ATAGATAGATAGATAGATAGATAGATAGATAGATAGACAGACAGACAGACAGACAGACAGACAGACAGACAGACAAATACTACCCAGCTAACTATTTTCTAGACTTACTAATGGGTATCTTTCTTTCTCAAACTGTTATCCTTATGATGTATTGCATTACAAATACCAGAGTTTCTAGATAATACAACTGCGGATACTTTTTCCTGTAAATACATACTCTTATTTTGAAGCACAGTTAATGTCAGCCTAAGAAAATAATAAGGAGCAAGCAGATGAGACTTTCCATTGCTTGCAAAAGGAAGGAATTAATTTAGGTGGTGTTAAAGGCTGATTTACATTTCCTTTGAGCTGAATGGGGTGGGTGGGGGGAGGTTGCAGAGGATTCTCCAAATCCACAGAGCCTTCCTTCTGGTACCTTTGTCCCTGGCACCCAATTTCCTTCTCACCCACCCTTCTTTCTATCTGTAGAATCAAGTAGACAGACTGCTGGGGAAAATGATGTTAGATTTCTACCTCTGAAGTTGAAGTCTACTCTCTTATTTCAAGGGGGAAATCCACAAAATTAAAGTCCTATGTTTTTTTTTTAATAAATGGAAGAAAAGGAAGGAAAACAGATAGCATTTCATGTAAAGGTACTGCAAAGTGATGTTTGAACGCTCTTCCAAGGTGTTTGATTCTTTTTCTGCTAGTGCTTAAAAACCCATTAAATTAGAAAATTTTATAGAAGACAAAAGACATCTTAGACCTGGATTCCTTCTAGCTTTATAATACCTTTTATGCTCTTTGTTGTTGTTGTAATCAATGCATATTATTAAAGGACTCTATACATTAATATGTTTTTAAAAAATATGTTGCTATTTTTTTTTAAAACTGATTAAATGTGACTGTGATTATTCATCTTACTATGTGTATGTAAAATATGTGCTTTATTGTATTTTATTGTTCTTATTATTTTCTTGTTTTCTGTCTTGCCATCGAAAATCTCAAGATTGGGGTTGTTAAATAAAGGAAATAAATAAATAAATGATAGAAATATAAATATGAGCATAAATATAAGGAAGGTTAGAGAGAAATGGAGGCAAGATTTGGTTGCAACAATTGGAGAAAGGGCTTTTAAAAATGCAGAAAAATTATGGAAAATGGCACCTCAGTACTATTTGCTAGACAGCATCTTGAACAGGATTTAATGTAAACAGAGCAGTGTAATACAATCATAGAGAACTATGATGTATTCATAGTTATAACATCATAATTATGAAATAATTCAGTGTGGAATGTACAAATACAGACTATTAAATAAAAGTGCAAGAAAAAGCTTAACTTGAACATGGTTAAATAAGAGAAACAGGATAGGTCTCAAAATATTAGAATTATGAGAAATTCTTTTAATGCTAAACACCAATGGTCATTTATTTATTAATTAAATAGTTTCTGATGAAAATTTGATTAGGAAGTCTTTCAGGTATTAATTAACTAAGCTGTTAATTAGGTTGATCAGAAGCTGGGGTTATCAATTTCAATAATACATCTCAATTCTAAAAAAATCCTTTAAGCATATACACACGACTGAGTTGAAGTCTTTCTATTTCCCACAGTCAGCAATGATTTCTTTCTACCTTGACAGAATTGGATGAACTTTTCAGCAACAAGCTTCTGATTGCATGATTAAACTACATTCAAACAGATTGAACGAAGTTTGTGACTGGGGGTTGTTTTTTTAAAATTAAGAAATTGCTGAATTGTTTTTTAAAAAGGTATTTATTACATTGGTAGGCAAATTTGCCTTTCCTAATGGAATCATGCTTTCATATTTCTTGTTTCTAATATTTGTTAGGAAATTGGCCTACATGGCAGTTAGTCTTATCTAACAAACTTTCAAGATTTCAGATAGAAAGATCTGAGCTTAGTGGAAGAAGACTTTTTTTTATCAGGAAAGAAATAATTTGTTTCTTTCCCTATCTTGATGGGCTTCCTTCTGAGAATCTGTGTGAAAATAGATAGGTTATATTTTACCTAGGCAAGAAACACGTTTGACTTCAGAAGGATCAGTAAAAGAGTTAAGAGTTATGATAATTACAACAGAGTATAATTTTTGTGTGCAGTAATCAATTAGCACCAAAGCCATAGGAAGCATACCAGAATAGAAGTAGGTAATATAACTGAGGCATACTTGAGGGCAGAGGTAGAATGTTTTGAACATTCACCATTTCCAGTCCATGTTAGATGTGTTGATTTTCCTTGAGCCCCAAGAGACTGGCAATAAAAAAATTCAGCACCCACCCATGTTTCCCATGTTATATTTCCCAGGCTTAACAATAGCAGTAGCTCTTTCCTTCCTCAGTGGCCAACTTGCCTAATGGATAATTGTAGAGGGTATTAAGGCAAAAGTATTTGCTGCTTAACGATAGCTGGACTACTTATGATTGGCAAACAAGGTTAGCTACGCACGGTGACATCACAGTGTAAACCCTGTCCCTTTGGTTTCTGCATCACAATGCTATATGTAAGTATATAAGAGGCAGGGCCTGCATCATGATTCATTTGCCTGCTTTGACCACAAAACTGGGGACAGTTGTGCTGCACTCTCTCCACCCTCAGGTAGGATAATAATAAATATTGTTCTATTCTGCTAACCTGCTCTAACCATAAAAGGGTTTTGGATCTATCCCACATTAAGGTAACTGTTAACATGTCAACGGAATTAATTACTATATTTATCTTATGCTTTGTCACATGAACAGATGGCTCCCCAACTTCAATTTTTATTTCAACACTTCTCATGCACAAAAACAACCTCTCCACATTGTGTGATCACAGTTACAGTTTGATTTGACTTTATCATGGCTCACATTTGAACATTCACCAATTGCCTTTAGTGATGGAGGAAAATATGTATGTTACAACTAAATCAGCTACAAATAAAGTCAAAGAGAGAATACAGAGGTTCACAGATTGGAATACAAGAATTAGTGTAGTTGCAAATTGTAACAGTACGGTAATTTTTTTTATAAGAACGGAGTACTTACGGTCTAAATGACTGTGCCTGATCCCTTCTACATCTTCAGCATGAATGAAGTGGTAACATCTTTTCCCTACAATATCTACAGGGGTCAGATCCATGTAATCGCTAATCCTGTAAAGGAAAAATAAAGTCTATAAACCGAGAAAGGAAGAAAATACAACAATGAAATGCTTTCCATTCTGACCCCAAACTTCTATATCTGTCCTGAAAACCATCCTTTTTATGACTA
Organism: Psammodynastes pulverulentus; assembly: GCA_025802295.1. Lineage (NCBI taxonomy): Eukaryota > Metazoa > Chordata > Lepidosauria > Squamata > Psammodynastidae > Psammodynastes > Psammodynastes pulverulentus. The sequence goes on along the minus strand of JAOYMU010000001.1, from coordinate 112,229,798 downwards.
TTTTATATTATTTTGTTGTGTTGCCTCAGAAGGTAGAATGAACACCAACCCATAATTTAGTTTTATCTGCCAAAAATAAAATCCTAAATTTAATTCTAAAAAGAGAGATCTATTGCCCATCTGTAACCTTCTTGCTCTTTGTTTTCTTTTATGTGTGTATGCATGTATGTGAGTAGGTCTTGACTGTTGGTGATTATATGGGTGATTATTATGTGGTTTATTGCTGCTTTTATTTGGTTGTGTTTGCTTCCTAGGACTGAGAGAGAATGACTGACCCCAAATTAGCCAGTAATCCTACTGTAGCACCTTAAACCTTAGGCCAGTTTGGCTCTCTTTGTTCTCAAATAAACACGTCTGTAATAAAACCCAAATCAAGCTAAGATTTCCTGCTTTTCTTCCTCTGCTGAAGTCAATCCATTTATTTTTAACAAATGCTATCCCAAATTGTCTATAGGTCCATATTTAACAACATCCACAAAGATAAGAAGAATTCCTTAAAATACAAAGCTCCTCATTAAAAGAGCAAGATAATTCAAGGTTATACAATAAAATAAGAACATGTTGTGCTTATACAAAATGATTAGAGACATCTTTCATTTCAGCAGATTGGTCTTCTATTGAGCATATTCATGAAAAAAGGCTCTTCAACTGTTTCCTGGCACAGAGTCCAAACTGACATTTCAAGCAATATAATTTAAATGCTGAGACATACAGATGCCTGAGGGTGTTATCTTTTTTAGTCTTATTCAGCTGGGAGCTCTGCTTTCACTCCTAGCTCTTTTAACTGGGACTTTGTGGTTTACTCTGTGCAGAAACTTTAAAATCCGTTCAGTAGCCTTTCCTGCTCTATGCTCTGCTCTGCTTCTCTCTGTACGTGCGTTCCTCTTATTGATTGTCCAGATGTCAATGTCCTCAGGCATCTGTGTTAAAAAAATCCTCTCAAATTGAAAATTGGGAGAGTGAATTAGCCTGGTCAGCTGGGTTCTTCCTTTTGTTTGGAAGATGTAACTCTTCGTTATGTTTTTAAAATGATGTTCTAACGCTCACAAAAATGTATTGGGACCATATAAGGACCTTTTGTGACTCAGGTTCTGAAAAAATTCTTTGCAAGTTTGCTCTTGAATGGCAGATGGGAAATACTGGGGATGAATTGGAGTTATCGGAGTACAGCTAGGGTTCACACAGTCAGAGTGATGGCATGGAGCTAGTCTCCAGAGTCACTCTGAAAGATAATAGAATTTAATAAGAACTTTTAAAAAATATAGCAAATTAAGGAACCAACTGTCAGATTCTCACTCTTCGACAAAAATCAGAAAATGTGCTACCGCTAGTTTCTTCCTCCAGGATAGATAAATGGAACTTTTCCATTTTGAAACTAAATGTAAAATGGAGGTGTTGCTAATGGGAACAGACAGATGTAAAGGATCAGAAGTTGGGAACAATCTGAATAATATCCATGTTGGCTATAATTTATTCCCTGTATCATGGAAAAGAGGCAGGACCTACTGTATCTCTCTTCTATTCTCTGCAATGCTCGAGGTTACTGTGTATAAGGTAGAGTCTTCATATATACCACAGTTTTTTAACCTGTGGGTTAAATAGGGGTTCCAAGGACAGACTTCAAGGGTCTGCAAATCAAGTACAAAAGATGCTGGTTTTTTTCTTCAATTTCCTTCCTAATACTTGAAATTTTTTTCTGTGTGGTAAAAAAGGCCAAATAATGCTTTTAGGAAACTGCTTCTCCCCAAACAAGGGTATGCAAAATACTGTTCATTGGCAGGCAAAACAATGGACATCATTGCGGTATTAGGACATCTAGAAGAACTGATGTTAGGAATTAAGGTTAATAGGAAGTAAGGAAAATGTGTACTATCATTAGGACTAGGGATATCTGTCTTTGTTTTCACCAAGTCAGACTAAATTTTAAGAGGCCAATTTAATCTTTCCAAGTATTGATTATAATTGCATTCATCCAGACTGGTTATTACAATATGGCTTAGTAATAATACTTGATGTTAAGTGGGTGAGAAAGTCGTGCATTTTTCGAGGGCAGTATAAAGAAATCAATCTTGTATGTGTGTGTTTATGTGCATTTTTCTAAGGTGGATGTGTCAAAGGAGTCCTTGATCTAAAAGAAGAACTGCTATTGAACACATTTTCTTCTCTTCTTGTTGACTAAATAATAGTTTTCTAGGTGAGAGCGGTTGTGCTGAAATACTGTGATATTGTATTATATATTTATATGATATAAATACTTTCTATCATGCTTGTAAAGCTGATGGTCATCTGTCTAGTACATAAATTCAGGATTTTCTTGCATTTGATTAATATATTAATTTAGATTCTACTGTGTTAAGGTATTGTGACTCTGCACTTAACTGAACCAGCTGAAGATTGATATGGTAACACTGACAATTCATTACAAATAGAGCTCCTGAGCATGTGATTTCATTCATTACACTGAGTTCTGCTGATTCACTGCTCATCTGTTTTCAGCACAGCCACTTATCTGATGTTGCAAGCATGTAGAAAAGCCATTCATAAATGGTTGCATTACATCTTTTAAGGCAAGATGACACTTTTACAGGTTGCATGCTGAAAGATTATACTTGTATTTATATAACATATTCATAAATGGGGAATTAGAAAAAGAGGAACAGGATTGTTGTTCCTCAAGTGAATGGACCTTGTGCCCGTTGGTAAAGGTGCCAGATGTGTATATATTTTGAATGGACAGAATTGTTTACATGACCAAATACATGCATGTAGATCAGGGATTGGAACCAAAGATACAACTTTCTCTCCCCCTCCCAATAAGTATTCACTGTATTTGGGTGGTCATGAGAATAAGGTAACAGTACATTTAACTGTTTTCAGATTCTCTTTAAAGAGGGAACTCACCTTCCTAAAAGCTGATCTGCACTGTTACTAAGAAATGGAAAACGATTATTTTGAAATTTCTAAAAAAACTCATATGTTCTAAAGGGTTTATGCATTTTATGTTGGAGATCCTTGCAATAAGGATCCTCTTGTCTGTTGACAAGTACATCTAAATTGTCTTTTTTAGATGTACTTTTCAACAGACGGGAGCCTAAAAACCACAGTTTATTGCAAGGCTACCAACACTCCACGCTTTCTGAATTTCAACAGCAATCATCCACTTCACACAAAAAGAGTTGCATCAGAATACTATATGGCAGGGTGAGAACCTATTGTAGTACCCAGCAAGCCAAGCAATTGGAGAGCACAGTACCTACATGAACAATTCAAGCAGAATAGGTACCCACAATCGTTTGTCACAAGATGTCTGAGCAACACAGTGGGGGAGAGAAAGGAAGAAACAAGGTACAAAACCAACCACATGGCACACCCTGCCATACATCAAAAACATTTCAGAAGCTGTATAATGCAGCTTCTGAGATCTGCATGTGGGCATCGCACAGTGCCCAGAGGCTACCATACAAGGACAAATTATGCACTGCAAAGATCACTTGAAGGTGGTAGATACTTCCAATGTAATCTACCGAATCCCCTTGCTTGGATTGCCCCTGTGACTATGTAAGACAGATGGGGAGGAAGCTAATCACCAGATTGCAAGAATAGATGCGAGTGGTCGGACGAGGAGACCCAAACTCATTGGTAGCCTCACACTACAACGAACAAGGAAAAACATTCAACTTTGCAGCTACCAACATTGCTGGATGAGCAAGCACAACAACAGCCAGGGAAGTAATTGAAGTCTGAGAGACAGATCCCTCATTGGTTAACAGGAGTGCTGATTTACCACCAGCCTATCCAGTACTTAGAAGGCAAGGGCTGGGCAGCACAAGCTAAGAACAGCTAATTACTTAAAAGCCAGACATCAATGGCACCCCAATCAACATCTAAAAAGCCATTTACAACAGGCACTATAAATACCACACACAGAACAGCAAACACTCTGCTAGGGAGAAGTTCTCTGAAGATGGGTTCCAGCAGGAGTCTGAAAGCTCGGAAGACAAAAACCGCTGGTCCCAGTGACTGACCCAGATTGGGTTGTGCAACATCCTGTGACATGTATATTTGCCTTCATTCGTAAACAATTTTTGCTTTTACTAAAGACATTCCTATTAATCTGATATACCAGATCATCTTTTCAAGGGCAATACTTCTGCTTTCGTCAATATGATCAAACATACACATCTACTGATCTACGGCTGTTTCTTGAAAGGTTCAGTAAAGAAACAGATGTAGAATTCATTGGGCTAAACTGTTATTGCCAGCATTTTCAGTTTTAATAGGGAAAATAAAAGTAAGCTTGTATGAAAAAAAAACTTAGTAATCTTTTGCAACTGGTTAAATACAATTTAAAACATCTGGAGTATATCCATATTCTCATTCTGTCCTGCCTGTTCCCATTTTTTAAAATTAAACTGAGCTGTGAACAAGAAAACCAGTGTGGCTTTTCCAAATTTACAATCAGTACTAATATTTCTCAATGCTGCTTTCTAGGAGTGGCAGTGAGAAACAGAGGATGGTGTATTACTGAGTCAATTCTGAGAGGAAATTTAAGATACCGGAAACATTCTGTTGGCTCCAAGGAAAAGATTCTCAGGACAAAGATTCCTCCTGAAGCAGGAGGAATTCTGAAATTATATACAGTATATGTTTGTCTGAATAAAGGTTGCACACACTGTAGGGTGGAAGAAATAGATTCTTTATTTTCTTCATTCACTCTCATCTCTACTCTCCAGAGTATTAGCATTCCATTGTGGGGAAATGCTAATCCGAAGAGTATCAGAGGAGTTTTGCAGTCAGAAAACTGACATTTAAATTGTGATTTTTCTTTCTAGTTAACTCCCTAGGCAACTATCAGTCAATCAGATTCCAGTTCAGTTTTCCAAATCTCAAAATGAAGCTCTCACTTTCTGCGAACTGCGTACTGATCAGAGGAACACATACATCTGCATTATCATTACATTACAAATACTGTAGCCCAAAACCGTATTATTTCAGTAGAGCATTCTGGAAGAACAAAACAAAATAGCCCAAATGCCATACCTATTTTCACAGTAAATAATATTGAGGTCCATGTTTACTCGAGTAACAAACATGTGGCAGTCAATTCTGACTTCATTGATTGTAGGAGGGGGCAAGGCATGAGCAACGACAACAAGCCCCATGATTTGGCTCGGAACGGTCCGCCCATGAGACAGCGACACTCTTAGTCGTAACCTTCCTGTTATGTGGATCACCTGCAAAACAACAAAGAGTCAAAGCATTGTGTGAGAAAAATATGAAAGCAATTCTTTCAGCAGACAGTATAATTTCTATACAGAGCACTTAACTCTGCCAGAATTGCATTTAGTCACTGCCAGTATTTGTCTTAAACATATTAATACTGTCTGTGAACATGTCCTGAATGTTCTTTCTCTCTTTTCATGCTAATAAAGAAAGAAGAATATAATAGCTCAATGTTTCAAATATAGCAAGTCTAAAATCCAGAGGAGTTACTGATTGTTAATTTTCAGAAGAACAAAATGTAATCTGGAAAGTTGAAAGATAGATTTATAGTAGAAAGGGAGGCTGGAAAAATTGACCCTCATTTGGAAATTATAACAGTAATTCTATAGGCTAACAGTAATTCTATAGGCTATATTTAATACATCAATAGCAAGTTAAATAAAATATTACTGCCATTTGTAAATATTTTTTTGTGCTTTTGATTCAGCATACTGAATAATCAGGAACAAATCAGTATGTGCAAGAGTCAAATCAGATTGAAGTTACAGAATTATGGCATGGTATTTTTGGTCTGTGACAACATAATTTTGTTTCATTCCCATAAACTGAACATTAGGCCGATATGTTTGTTTATAGAACAACCAAAGGATCATAAACACACACTCCAGTTTTTGTTGGTATGTGCCTTCAAGTCAGTATTGACTCCTGGAGTCTGCCTGGACTAGTCCCTGCTATTGTTTTGATTAGATTTCAGAAGTTGTTTGCCCTTCTTGGGCTGAGAGTGTGCCTGGTCCAAGGTTACCCAGCTTTGTGCCCAAGGCAGGAGGGCACAAAGAGTTTCTTGGTTTTTAACCTAGTGCCTTACTTTCTCTGTTATCTTCATTATAAAAAAATAAATAAAGGAGAAATCATTATCCTGTTTCATACCTTGATTTATTACATATGAAAATACAAAACATGAGACTGGAATTAGAAGTCATACAAATGAAGTGTGGGAATCAAAGAACAATAAGAGAACATCAGACTGCTACCATTCTCAAACATTATTCGGTTTACATATCATCTACTATCCTACCCTTTTGTAGAGCAACCCACTTTCACTGAGAGGTGTCAACTAATGAAAGATTCTTAGGGTTAATCAACACATAGTACCAATTGGAGAATTTCTGTTGCCCTGGTATTCCTCCATCTGTACCATCAGGCTGTTTCAGAACCATGGGATGGAAGAAATATTTGCAAACCAGCTAGTCAGTAGGAAACTGTGCTGGGTTTAAGGCAGCTAAATACATCCATGATGTATTCAATCATGGATGGATGAGTGACTCTAGGGTTTCTAAGTAGGAATAAGGAAGTGACTGCTATAATACAGGAAGTTCTGAAAAAGATTATTAATGGGGTGAATAGTGACAACCAAGTCGGTGACTGGCCTTGATTTAGGAGCTTCTTTCTTACGTAACAGGTTGTCCCATTTTACAAATAACTACCTAATAACCAGCAGGGTCAGAAACAGTGAGTAAATCTGCAGCAAATTTTTTTTAGCAGAGGTAATAGCATTGTCTTCTAAAAAGATTTTTTAAAAAAAAAATTATTTAAATTTGTAATTTTGGAATAATATTCTGCATATCTGCCATTTTTATTACATAATGATATGAATGCATATTTCCAGGTGAACATATGTCATATGTTGAATGATGCATTTATTTTCTTAATGGTTGCTCCCTAACACTGACATTTGAATTCTAAAATTTATTGGGCTCCTGTGAGACTCTGAACTGGCAAAGATTCTATTTAACAACCTGGTCTTGAAAAATGCTTTATAGCCAAAGATCTTAAATGAACAGAAACTCTGTGTAAATGATACTGCCGTTAATAATTGCTCTGAAGGGCAACTTTTGCCAATTTGGTTCTTGTAAGGCATGTTGGAAATTGAACCAATATTGGTAGGAAAAGCTGTTCTACATAATTTTGTCAGGTTAATCTTTGGTCTTTCCCTAGTGCCAGAGTTTTATTGATTTTATCTATATTTATTTTATATGATGAGATCAAATGGTGTCCACATTAAGATCCAGTTTTAAAAATAAACACTACATGATTGCAGCATAACATATTTTCTCATTTATAGTTTAATATAGGCCTACAAAATATGGAACGGTCACAATAATTATTTTATAAGTAGAATATCATGTACTTTGCTGTATTTGATGAGGATATTGGGAGCATACAATAAAATTCAGGAATAAGCAAGCTGGTGCTACAGGTGTTCCAAACCAACATGGATAATGGAAGGGGTTGTGGGAGTTAGACTGAAACATTACAAAGTGACAGGGTTATGTGTAAAGTTTTTATTAATTTGTCTTTACATAACTTTGTCGCATGGCATGAAAAAGTTATAAAGTATAATTAAATGAACTGAAAGTCAGTGCATATGGCAAAATATGATAATATAATTTAAGACTAGTTTTGACACTATATTCAAATTTTCAAACTATTTTCAAATGAGATTACAATAATATCTGTACAATAATTACTGTACTGTATTAAGTATGATGTTAGGGGAGCCTGGGGAAATTTGCACAAGCTATTATTTCCATTCACACATTACAACAACTATTTATATGCCAAAACTGGTAATAAATACTTTAAGGTACACAGATGTTAGTTTATATCCTGCCTTCCCTTTAGGACCTCAAACAAGTTTAGAGTTTGGAAAGCTGGAGACTTCAGACCTCCTCTCTCCGATACCCTCAGTATCTTCATGACTTCTGCTCTGATTTAGCAACATAGTATTTCCTACTGCAACTTCCCAAGCACATGAGCGTCTGTTTATTAGTCAAGGTGCTTGCAATTTAAACTCCTTTTCTGGTGATAAAAATGTAAAAGGGTGAAATAATTTATGTAACTTCACAGCTATGTAACTTAGAGGTAGGTCACTAGAGATTGTCTTCTTTTTGGGAGATAGAAAAATGCCATCAGAGATAAACAAAATGAAACTTTATAAAAAGAAAGAAGAGGATATTCCATCTTTTTGACTTTAGATTTTAAGACACAGTACCTCTATGTTTTGGAAACAAATGAATAAATGCAGAGGAAGGAAATGCAGACTTGCCATAATCAGGATTTTAGCTTAACAGAATAACAACAATACAATATGACAGGGCATGCAAAGGAGATGCTCCAGGAATAGCACAAGATGGCAATGTCTGCTACAAATGGGACAAAGCCTCTCTTGGAACAGAAGTAAGTTTATTATTTCAGAATGTCTACTGTACAGAAATATTATAGCTTAATATTAAGTGCCCTGGTGGCACAGTGGTTAGTATGCAGCACTGCAGGCTACAGTACTTTTGCTGACTGCTGGTTGCCAGCAGTTCGGCATCTCGAGTCTCACCGACTCAAAGTCGACTCCGCCTTCCGTCCTTCTGAGGTTGGTAAAATGAGGACCCAGATTGTTGGGTGCAATATTCTGAGTCTGTAAATTGCTTAGGGCTGTAAAGCACTGTGAAGCGGTATACAAGTTTAAGTGCTTGTAGTGCTTTAAGCTAAAAAAGTGCCGGTTCGGCTGAACCGGTAGTGAAAAAAAGTGCGTCAATCAGCTGAGAGGATCAAAGAGTCAGATGATCGGCATGCACATGCGCATGTGCAGAAGGGAGGAGGAATGCACATACGCACTTGCGCGCACATACACACAGTCAGTGAACCAGTAGCAACACCGGTAGGAAACCACCACTGATCCAAGGTAAATCTTTTCATCTCTTTCAAGAGATACTAGTTTTCTGCCATAGATTTTCTTTATGCCTCAATTATTGCTGGATTTCCCAGTTTTTGATGATTACAATAAATTAATCTTAAGGCTGCTCTGGAGATGGAGAACCCCAATCTTTTACTCAGTCTCAGTACTCAGTTTTTTCCTTTGTTGCTTCTTCCAGTTCCACCTGAAGATTTCTTCATTTAAAAAAAAAAAGGGATTCAAACCTTCTCTCTCCAAAAGAGAATGTCTAGGTATGTCTCTGTCTATATGACAAAGTGCATCTCTCCCTTCTGAAATTGTTGGCACTCTTTTTGCAGGTGGATTGCTATCTGGGACTCTGTACTTATAGCTTGTCATTTATAGCAAACATACATAGTACCTTTTCCTTCTGTTTTATTTTACAACTGTAACTCTACAAGGTAGGTGAGACATAATGATTGGCCAAAATCTTCCTTGCAGCTTCTATGCCTGAAAGTGAATTTGGGTCTAAGCCTCCCCAGTCCTACTCTAATACTCTGACCACTTAGAATTTGAAATAAATGCAGCCTGAGTTTCATAGTGGGGAAATAAAGATCTATGGGGGGAAAGGAAGTAATTTAAAATCTATATATTTTTTTTAATCAAGAAGCTTCATGGCCATGAGAAAGAAAGATGACATTTCTTTCAATTGTTAAGGAATCTTCTGTAGCTCTTTAATAGCTATGCTGACCATGAATAAATGAAGACAATAACAAACAAATATCATAATTCACAATCATTCAGTATCACTCATATAAATGTGTGATTTTTGCATTTGTACTTAAATACCTTTTTCATTCTTAACTTTACACTGAGTTGAAATCATTGGTTTATTTATTTTAGAAAAAGGAGTTTAATCTTTGTAGTTCATCCAATTAAAGACCTTTATGATGAGATGCTAATGCAGAAGTTGTCAGCGCCATCTTCAATAAAGATTTTTTTGGGAGATAGACATTTCTTTCACTGATATATTCTCAAAGTGGAATATGAATCAAGAGAAGTTGGTTGCAAATAATCGGTGCAGATTATTAATGTTGACTAGAAGCTGCAAAGCACCATTTTCCATTAGCAAGTTCTTTAACAATCAGCTGCACAGAATGTCAAAGAGAATTCAAGCTATGAAAACCAGCTTGAAACTATTATTTTTCCATAATGTTTTTAAAAAGACACCTAAATTGCTAATTAAAAAAAAAAACAGCAACTGTGGCAAAATGTCTACTGATAACTACTATTTGCATTTTCATCCCTTTTACTTGTACAAATGAGATAATTATTTATATATAATGTATCTTCAATGACAAAGTTCCTTATGAATACTGTAACATTTCTTGAGACGAAACTGTAAAAATACCACTGAAACAGCCAATTTTTGTGAATCCTCATTAAATAATGAAAACATAGTTAAAAGAAAGAGGATTTACAGATGGGACATTTACAATACTATATATTTCTTCCAGCTAGGCCTAGTCAAGAATATTTAGTTATTACTATTTATTTCAGTTTTCTGGAAAATGAATTTCAAATCTATAGAAGCATGGAAAAATACTGCTTTTAGTGACTAACATGAAATAAGAAAAAAAAACCTATTGTAAGCATACACTTGTTTCATGATTATTTACTTAAAATGTGTTAACATCAAAGGGTAAAGCTTCAAAATGCCATTCTGTATTTAAAGTCTATTTACCTCTTGCGAGTATGGCAATAATGCTGTATCCAACTTAGAGTTTAATGGCAAACATATTTAAAGCATTTATTTACTCAGGATTAGACTTTTCCTCTACTAAATCATCTTTCTCTTTTCAAGCCTGAAACAGTATTTCACTGCTAGGATCCATTCAAAATAATGAATGTTTATTTAATTATTCAGGGTGCATTATGAAGAATTTAAGCATTAATAGTTCATTTAAAATAATAAACATAAAATAAAATAAGCCTTGATTATACTGAAGTATCACCCTTCCCTCCAAGAGTTCTGTTTTTAATTGCTTCTGGAAAGAAGTTAAAGAAAGTGCTTCAGCAAGTGTCACAGTAAATATGTCAGAATCATTAAGAATCAGATGGCATACAAGTTTAATAATTTGTTTTTGTTATTATTAACTAGTTTGGTTAAATTACATGGGACTCAATGGTAATAAATAGGTTGGAGAAACAATCATGTATCTCTCTTATGCTTTGGTAAAGGTTTATAAAAATGAAGCTAACAAAACGCAGCAATTATAGTTGCTAACTTCAGTGTCTCTTTCAATGATTTTCTGATCTGAAGATCTTTATATCCTGTTTATGAATATCTTTCTGATCGCTGGTAAATATTTATCAATGAACAAGATGAACAATATTTTCATTTTTGATCCAGGCCACTTGAAAGCATTTTATAGTGGTGAATAAGGTGAAGAAATTTCCAACCCAAATCTTAAATTATATTCAAAAATCCTCTCAGGATTTAAGTATAAACAATGGGGCTACACTGCTTTTCTGCACAGAATTTCATTTCTATTAATATTGGACTGAGGTCCTGGAAAGGCATCATATATATGGCTAGATGGTAGGTTGATTACTGTAATTTCATTTATGGTCCATTCTGTCTTTAAGGAGGTGATATACATGGACTTCAATCTGTTTTATTATTACAGTAACTCTATAAAATTGATTTGATTGTTAGTTTGTGACTGAATTTAGGATAATCAGTGAACTAACAGTTGAATAGCAACTTGTAGCCATGTTTTTCAAGCCTTATTTTGGCTTATAAGCAGTTGCACCAAGCTAGCTCAATCCTTAATCGTCTCCCTACAATCCTCATTTTATTCTTGAAGGACAGTATCTGCTAGCTGCAACGTTCATATGTTCTGAAATTTTTCTTTTTCTATTACATATAAAACATTATAACAAATGAAACAAAGAAAAATTATCTCACTTTTTGAAAATAAGCAATGAAACAAAATTTCTGTTACAAAAACTGAACCTATGTTGCAAAAATTGGATTTATGACAATTTAATGGGATAGGTATTGCCAGGGTATCACATATCACACCACTTTCTTATATAACTCGTTACATGAGACTTGAATAATAATTCTTCACCATCACTACAGCAAATCAGATCAGACTACTTAAACTTTTTTTCAGTATTTGTTAGTAATCTTACATGCCAATTAAAAAAACACACCACATACTATATTTTTCTGTTCGGCAAGTTAAATAACAAATCTACTGCATTTATTTTTCAGATTTAAAAATATGGCTGTAAGCTTTTCTATACTGGCCATTCTTTAAAAGTAGGTTAAGAAACACATTAAAACTGAACACGGTCAACTTCCAGTAAACATTGGTATCATTTTTTTAAGCACTGTTGGCACAAGAAGTATTCTACTGCAGATTGCTTCAAGAAAGCTTTTGGCAAGTATATCATCAGAAGGAGCAACACTTTAATATTTGCCCAGGCAGTCAAATATAAAGTGACACCAGGAACCAAAGGGTAGCAACTACAAAGTAAAAATTATTTCTGTTTAACATAAGTCTCCATAACAAAGGAATCAGCATTAGGATTCATGGTTCAGAGTGCTGTTATACATAAGAAATTAAAATGATCTCAAGAATCTGTTTGATATAACACAGCAAATATAATGGTGGCTGAGACTGCAGTCCACCAAACATTTACTCCGAACTAGTATGATTGAAATGTACAGGTTTCTCCAAAATTATATATTACACCTTTAAAAAATGAGACACCCTTGTGACAAGATACTAATGCATTATATAAGATTGGGTTAGATCAATTTAGAACTGATGGAAGAATCTCTTTGATATGACCTCCACAGCAGATCATGTGCAGAGAGATTTAAGATGATGAAAGTTACAAATACAAACTGATATATCTAATGGCAAGTTATTAAGATGTCATCTTAGGGCGACTGAAACTTGTGTCTGCAAACAGATTAAGAAATCTGATTTTCTTGCAATTTAAGTTATGGCTTAAACGATTTGCATTAAAAATTACTACAGCCTCTTTACTCAGCAGCCAATTGCAAATCCTTGATGACATCATCTGGAATCCTTTTTGTTGCTATCATCTAGATGTTAGCCTCAACCTGCCAGCATTCGGCAGTTGCTTGATAATATTTTAGTGTCATCTGCACTGTATATCTGCAGAAAATCATAACTATAAAAATGTGCTATAATTTCTTTGGATTAATGGGGTGTATATACTCTGTCATATAATACTTGTTCCTGAGTTGATTTTCTAATGTGATTCCAGTGATGATATTGTAAATTTAATTTTTTTATTTATTGTTATTGCTTTATAATTAATAACAAAAAAGAAAAAAGAGAAAACTCCAAAAATAATAGAGCTAGTGATACACACATTGTCAAAAAAAGGAAACAAAAATGCTATAACAAAAAAGTGAAGAAAATATGACCCAAAGAAAAGAATTATAGTATGTCATTATAATAATAAATAGTTACAATTCTATATATACTTGTCTAATGCAAATATTGAGCCGCAGTGGCACAGTGGTTAGAGTGCAGTACTGCAGGCTATTTCTGCTGATCACCGGCTGCCAGCAATTTGGTGGTTCGGGTCTCACCAGGCTCAAGGTTGACTCAGCCTTCCATCATTCCGAGGTCAGTAAAATGAGGACTCAGATTGTTGGGGGCAATAGGCTCTGTAAACCGCTTAGAGAGGCTGTGAAGTATTATGAAGTGGTATATAAGTCTAAGTGCTATTGCTAAGTGCTATTGAAGAATCAATGCTTTCGAGTTGTGGTGTTGGAGAAGATGCTTGAGAGTCCCATGGATCACAAGGAGATCAAATCAAGTCAATCCTATAAGAAATCAAGCCTGACTGTTCTTTGGAAGGGTAGATACTGAAGCTGAAGCTCAAATATTTTGGCCACCTAATGAGAAGAGAGGATTCATTGGAGAAGACCTGATGTTGGGAAGGATTGTGAGCAAAAGGCAAAGGGGATAGCAGATAACGAGATGGTTAGATAATGTTATTGATGCAATGAACTTGAATTTGAGCAGTTCACAGTGGAGGGCAGGGCACCTGAGGTACTACGGTCCATGGAGTCACAATGAGTAAGACATGATTTAGCAACTGAACAACAACATTGCAAACATTATTTAAGATATATGATACATTTATGCAACTTTTAAAATAGTAATAGCACTTAGACTTTTATACCATTTTATAGTGCTTTGCAGCCTTCTCTAAGAGGTTTTACAGAGTCAGCATACAGCCCCCAACAATCTGGGTTCTCACCCACCTCGGAAGGATGGAAGGCTGAGTCAACCTTGAGCCTGGTGGGTTTTGAACTGCCAAATTACAGGCAGCCGATAGTCAGCAGAAGTGGCCTGCACTCTAACCACTGTGCCACCAAGGCCCTTAATCTTAAACTCACTGTATTCTGTATAAATGAGGTCTATGTTATATATAGATGCCATCAGGTCTTCAGTTCATTGACTAAAAGAGACCAACACGTACCTTTCCAATGCTGCAATATCAGTCTTTTGGTCCTAATAAGAGCACATAGTTAGGATTGGGGTTAGTTTTAAGGTTGCATTATCCAGTTGTCTATACTAGGTATGTAATTCAAGAGAATATTGTACTATACTAAGTATCATGTACTGTTTTACGGTAGGTATATAATTCAAGAGAATATTATCCTCTATGTATTTTATCTTTTATTGGACAATGATATTTATATAATTCACTACTTGCTCCCAATCACATAGATGATATTTATCATTTAAGACACAGTATGTTAAAAATTGATCCTCATCATCAATTAATCCAAAGTCAAAATTCCCTGCTTCTATCTAATTTTTCTCTATCGCCATCTTTTCCCCTATTATCAAAGTTGGGTTTCCTCATAAAGTCAATTTGTCATGGGAAAAAGCGTCAAATCTTTTTTTAATTAAACAGTAAATTCTATAACTTTCTAAATGAACTAATTGTTTCCAGAGATACTAAAATTCTATTGCGTTTAGATCCTAACACTGTCCATCCAACCAAAGGTACTATAGATGTATATTCTAAAGTTGCTCAAATCAGAAAAAACAATTTATTGGCTTCCATTATTTAATGCTTGACAAGAAGTAAGCATGATGATATAGCTCCAGATTCAGAGAACTGAATCCTCCCTCATATATCAATAGATGGGAGTCATTAAACCTCACCCTTTATATTTATATTTATAATTTATATTCTGAGAGTAAATTCAGTTTATATATCTTTTTGTCTCATATTCTCAAAACCCATTCTTTGTTTACAAAATTTCTATAGGGGCTCTCGGATTCTGAGAATATCTTTACAGAAAATACAATTACCAATTGTACAGATTTAATTTAACTAATCTCTATAATGTGCAACATTGTTTTTTGGTTTTACTACTAAATTTTCAGCATTGAAACTCTGACATTTTATTTTCCATAAAATTACCTCAATTGAAGTTTGACTCCTGCTGACCATATGGACATATTCGTATTAGTTTTCAGCAACAATGTAAAAATGATTTATCATGGTCACTTTCTTAAATGTTTTTGAATCTAATCTATAGTCCTGAATGGTGTCTTATCCTAGTACAAACCAGATCTGACATTGCTTAGCTTTTTTAAGATCACTCACCAAGACTTAGGTGCTGCCACCTGCTGTGACTCATATTCTTGAATCATTCATGTCAATTGGATGGACAAAGCCTCACCAAACAAAACTTGTCTAATTGTAGATTGTGTTAGATAATAGAGTTATTTTCTAAGTACAACGTTCTTTTAATCCATTGTTCTCTACCATTGTCCTGTAACATATCAATCCATAAGATTTTTTTTATTAAATCTTTGAACCACATTGCCCCATGCCATGAAAGTAATTGCCAATTCTCTATCTCTATACAACCTATGCAGTGTTGTGATATTTACTTTTTCATGATAATGAATTCCAGCCAAGTCACTAACATGGGTCACAATGTGCATCATAATGTTTAGGATTTATCTGTATTTTGCTGCATTATAATGGAATGTATATAATAAATGGAATCATAATGTTAAAAAAAATAGCATTTCTCCAGCCAGAAGATGATTTCGTAGCACATCTTCATTTTCATATATGCACAACTGTTTCTTAATTTTAGAACAGTTAAATTTTCCTGAAAGCAGCCTAATTCATGCAAGTAATATGTAACCTTGAAAATGAATTTCAGGATCATGCTTGAGGGTAGCACCCATCTACATGTTCTTTATTATTCTGGTGTCTAATTTAGTGCCTGTTTTCTGATGCCAAGTCATTTTCTAAAGCATTTTTTAGGTGAATGCTGGCTTATTAACACAAATCATTCCTAGTTTCTGATCAACACTGAAATCCAAGGGAAAAGCCAACTTTTACATTTTTGATAAGATACATTTCTCTTACAAACCTCTATCTATATTTTACTTTTTATAGGAAAGATTTGAAATTCCCTTTTAAAAACAGCAGCTTGTTTTCAAGAAACCTGAAAGCTTTTGGTGCCTGAAAATGGTAGGATTTTAATGAAGGAAACATTAGCTCTAACACTTGCCAGCTCACAACAATTGTTCCTGCTGTTAGATCCTTTAAAGTAAACATAAGCTTTGTGTAAAGGCCCTTTCTTTATCTTCAACAATACAAACCTTTGCTGAATTGTCATAAACATATTTGGGATAAAGTGGAATGTGTCTGTATACATGTATATATAAGAAACAATACAGCCTGATAAAAACTGCCAGACTTTCAGACTGTGGGAAGAAAAAGAGTAAATAAATAAATGAAATAAATCAATACTAGATTTTCTGGGCAAAGATGTCTCCCAGAAAGATAACC
>JAOYMU010000001.1:112179727-112192869 GCA_025802295.1 Psammodynastes pulverulentus | reverse complement strand
CCTGTACCGTCTGCCAGATGGTAATAGTTCAAAGAAAGGGTGTCCAGGATGAGATGGATCTTTGAGAATATTTTGAACTTTCTTAAGGCAGCGTGAGCTATAAAGCTCTTTCATGCAGTGATTTTGGGATTTGGAGTTAATCAATAGGATATAATTACAAGTAATGATACTGTTTGGTGACAATGAGAGACTCAAAACATATTTAGGTCCTTTTCCCATGTAGGAACTCCTCTATCCCACTTACGCCTCCATTGCAGTTAACCATGTTATTTGTTGTACAATACCTGGATGCCATTACACCAACTGCTTAAACCAAAATATTGTAAACTATATTTGGACACTTTTGACTAACTCAAGAGCTTGGCCTGAAGCATAAAGAGAATGGGATTTCATTTTGCTTTATCAATCTGCAGGTTTAATATTCCTCTTTACCCAAGGGAATGGGGAATCTGTATCTTGATTCTCTGAAAGTCACAAAGTTGTCTGAATGTCTTCTTCCTTATATTTTTCTAATGTTATTTCTGCATTTTTGCCTCATCAGCATTAATCGACTCTCCCTTTTAAAATTATTTGCACTTCTATTCTGTACTCTTGTGCATGAGACAGAAAGAATGAGACCAATTTTTTGAAGCATGGAGAAGGTAGGTAGGTAGGTAGATGGGAAGGAAGGAAGGAAGGAAGGAAGGAAGGAAGGAAGGAAGGAAGGAAGGAAAGAAGGAAGGAGATGAGAAGAAATGTTACATGCTACAGCAAGGAGCTTGCAACAGGATGGCACTTCAGCTAACTAGAAATTAAACTTTCAGGTAGATTTGGACAACTAAAGTCTGAAAACTCCTACTGGTTTGAAAAGCAGGTTTGTCTAGGAAGATGATTCATCTAGAAAGAAAATGTATGTGTGTGTGCCTGTGTACATTTTATAAAGAGACATCAGGAAAAAGAAGAAAGGATTGATTCCAGTGTCAGTTCTACAACTTTCTACTATATAACTGTCCATAGCCTACCTCTCAATGAACTAAGTACATTCTCAATTGCCCAACTTGAATCTAGTTTGCTTTTCCCTAGGACTTCTCTGCTCTGTGCTATCATAGTATTTATATTTTATATATCAGCCCTCCCAACCTGATTCCTTCAAGCCTTATTGGTTACAATCGTCCCAATCAAAACTAAGGATATGAATAATATAAATTATCATCCAACACATGTGAAGAGGAGCAGCTTGGCAAAAAATCTTCTAGGTTATGGCACAGAGGTATTTTCAATTTGTCAAAATTGAAACTATTAGCCAAGTATTCTTTTCTTCCTTCTACACTGAGAATTGACCATGGGTGTCTTAGGGGACAAATATGAGTCATATCACAAATATCAGAACTTTGTTAAGGCATTGGGACACAAGTATGTAACTCTGGCATTTATAATATGATGCCGCTCTGCACATCTTATCCTTTTGGTGTGATCAGGATTTCTGAGAAATGCCATTGAATTTGCTGGGGTCAAGGCATAAAAGGTAGAAACTATGAAAAGTGACTTATTCTAGAATGTATTTTAAGCACTAATTTTATACAATTAATTTAATAATGTTTCACCCTTAGCACTAATAATCTGTATAAAGTTGGGATGAAATATATGCACATGGAATTTTGAAGGATTCAGAATTTATCACCTATCACAGAAATAAATCATTTTGTAGGTTACTGCACACATGAGAAGCAATGCTGATCTCATAAATCAGA
This sequence comes from Psammodynastes pulverulentus, assembly GCA_025802295.1. Taxonomy (NCBI): domain Eukaryota; kingdom Metazoa; phylum Chordata; class Lepidosauria; order Squamata; family Psammodynastidae; genus Psammodynastes; species Psammodynastes pulverulentus. Next base: position 112,191,139 of record JAOYMU010000001.1, on the reverse strand, counting down.
CCATGAAAATCATACCTATTCCATAACAATAATAACCATGACAATAAATACAGGCTGAGAAGCACAGCAGTTCTGAAATAATCCTACTAGCTAGAAGCAGCAGTTTAGAAACAGTTATAACACAGACTGTGAAGGGACTCAATATTTATTTTAAATAAACAGATGTCACAGCTTCAACACTGAAGTGAAGAATCAGTACATTGGAAAACATCTGCAATCATTATAAGACTCTCAAAACAGGCTGCATACATATTGGATTTGTCAGATAACATGATTAAGATACCCCAAAAAATATATTAATAATGTTTTCATATTCAGAAATTATTTTAATGGAGCTTATTTTTGAGTCAAGTGGGTGAATTATATCTTATGGCAAGATATGGAGAGGAAACTTGTAAACTTGATAGGACATCTTTTATTGTAAATTGGAATATATTACTATTAATGTTGCTTATTGAACTGCTGTCTTACCAGAGGGCCATAAGAAGGCTACCAATGAAAAAAAAACAGCAAAAAACCCAGCAACCTTTGGACAAAAAAGAATTAAAACTTAGCTGGCTAAGAAGAAAGGTCAAGATCATGTTTGTTTTCTATAGGCAGACAGATTTCAATACATTCCATACATTAAGGGTAACACATGAGAAGGTTCTCTCCTATGAATCCAATTTTGCTCTCACATGCTCTCTCATGTGGTTACTAAAGTGTCCTTCCTTTGCACAGCCCTAAGTCATAGATAAATGTTGCCAGCCCCAGTCAGTTTGCTTGTTTTAGAGCAGCAAAACATAAAACTTATCTGTTCTGTAAGGATATAGTTTTGTGGTTGACAAACTGTATATAATTGCAGAAGATTGCTTGTTGCTGCTATTTATCACCTGTTAATTCACCAACAACTGGGGAGTCAAAAGCACATCCATACTGCAGGTGCGTCTTTTGGGGAGTATAATATGATTCCTAAACAGGCTAAGCTCCAAGCTGAAAGCCCAGCTTTCTATAATAAAAAGGCCTCTAGATCAATGTTTTCAATCTCAGCCCACATGGCCAGATGGAGAATTCTGGGAGTCCATATTTCTTAAAAGTTGTTGACATTGAGAAACACTGAGCTAAACTGTTTCAGCTTGTCTTTGACTTACAACTGCAATTGAGTAATAAGTCAGAACAGACAAAGTGGATCACCTGCGACCACACCCAATTTTGTGACCTTTTTTTTGCAGTGGTTGTTTTTTTTTTTGCAGTGGTTGTTAAGCAAACACCATGGTTGTTGTTAAGGAAACACCAATTTTGTAAGGTATCTAAGTGGAATTACCTCAGGCATTCCTCTTAATATGTATAAACCAATTGTGAAGTTTTAGTCATTTTCATGTAATTTAATCTTCTCTATAGGCTCATGTATGTATGTTTTCAAACAATTGTTAACATCATTATTAACCTTGTATGATATAGTTTAAAAATATTCACATCTTCTAAAAAACAAGTCTCTAAATATTTAACAGAATCCGAGTAATAAATAAGCCCCCTATAGCTGAATGGCTTGGCCATACTTTCTGCTTTGGGTAGAGACTAGGTAGTTCATACTGCCATTACCAATCTTCCAGGTGGCTCCTCACCTGGACTCTCTCTTTTTGTGCTACCTTTCTGATGATTAAGAAATGAACTTAAATGAAATGGAATAAACTGTATAATAACTCCTTCTGGCATGGTACTTTAGAAACACGTGGCTAGAGAAACTTTGAGAACATGTTTAAGGTATAATTCCAGACTGACTAAATAAAAACTACTAATTTGTAGGGAGTTAAAGAGAACAAATTTTGACCCATTGCAACTTTCAGTCGGAATGGTTGTTTATATTTTTAAAATAGCAAGTTTTCTGAAGCAAAGAAGTCTTCTTTTGTCTTCCTAATGTTTCCCTTTCTCTGGAAATTTCAGACTTAAATCAGAGGCTGTGGGGACATCTTATTAAGCCTTGATTCATAACTTCTTGCTCAATTTTCCCCTCCTCTTGTTCTGGTTTTGCTTTTAAAATAACTCATTTTTTCTGTCTCTAGTGTCATGCTGGTTCCAAAGTATGGGTTGGTATAATATAGATAGAAGAACCAGAAGTTGTCTTTAAGCATATGTGTTTATTCAAGTGAAAGAAAGAAGCAATATAAAATGCTTCTATGTATACTCTTTTCACACTACACCCAGCAAAATTGGGACACAAGAGATACAGAAGTCACCCAGAAAGGCTGGCACACAGGAGACAATATATATCTAGATATCCTTGGTACTTTTTGGTACTTTTAGGAGGTTCTTTAAGGGCACTGTGTGGTCGCACATGTTCTAGGACATTGGGTGTTCCCCCGGAAGTTTTCCACAGCCCTGAAGACATGTACAGATAATGGAGCCATCTGCCCATGCACATGACTTCTAGGCTTTCTCCAGATTCCTGGTCAACACAAGATAGAGATGGGACAGGATAGCCCTTGTGTCTATGTGACAAAAAGCTTCTCCCTCTCATGAAGATGTAGCTCTCTGAATTGAGAAATGAGATAATGTGGCTTCTGTATTATAAATACCACATATTATTTTACTTATTTATTTCTTATTTCCATGGAATATATATACACAGAAAACTTACCTTATTTCATCCGCTTTGAATTTCCATAATTTTGAAATTTGAAAATTATTAACAAGAGCCAAAATATCACCTATATATAATAACAATTTTTATTCAATTCCAGCCACCCAAATGTCTAAAAATAAAATTAAATATAAGAAGAATTAACTCATGATATGTTCCTTGATACATCATAATTGGAGGAGAAATAATCTCCTTTGTGAAAATTTGAGCAAAGGAACTAAAATAATAGATTTTAAACCAAGGAATATAAATGGAAATTAATCCATCTCTTTCATAAAAAGTTCCAAATAATCACACTGAAAGATTTTTGCACATCTAACAATGTCACCAGAGTAGTTTCAGGTTTCTCAGATTCATTTGTTAAAATATTCACTAATTATCTCATCTCCACTAATCATATTATCCAAAACTTGATGTCCTTCCATAAAGCCAGATTGTACAGCATGTATGATTGATGGTAGCATATTCTACAATCTGTGTGCTAAAGTTGCAGTCAAGATTTTTACATCTATATTTAACAAGGATATTGGACGATAATTTGCACAATTTGAAGGGTCTTCCCTAGCTTTAGTGCAATTATTATATAGGGCTCATCAAAAGCATTAAAACAGTAGTAAAATAATACGTGATATATGGAAATAAAAATAGGAAGCTCAGTTGAGACTTATTGGAGTAGATGCCTTTGTGGCAGAAATAAAAGATGAATTTCACAGTGAAAGGAAATTAGCACTGGATTTCCCCTTTATCACTGAGCTTTCTACAACTCAGTTTGGGTTTTGTACTCTCAATGCTAAAACATTGGGCTCATCACTGCCCTAGGTATGCTGTGACTGAAACTCTTGACATTCCCAATCCTGCATCCTTAAGTCAGCTTTAATCCTCAACATCTGGAAGCCAGGTTGGTTGGGGAAGACTTAGGTATGTTCTCCTTTCTCACCATCATGGCCTTAATACAAAAATGCACAATATTTTTGCAGTTGAAGTGGTATGAGACATTCCCAAAAACGATTGGGGCCAGGAAAAAGGAATAAGCAGGTCCAGGACAAAAGCAATTTAATTTAAAAATGATTAGAATGCAATGAATTAAATGTAGTCCATATGATTACTCATTTAATCTCCTTTTCTGTCATGCTAAAAATTACAATTTGCAAGATTCAAGACTCTGTAGACTGCATTCATCTATTGGGGTGCAGGCTGGACATTCTTGTCTAATATATTTTGTCACCTCATTGCATGAACATTCACACTGAGCTTCGGGTGAATTTAGTTCTTCTAGATGGAATCTCCAGCTTAGGTTCTAAATAAATGCTTGGTATAAAATATGATATATTTTTCCTGGACTTGAACATGATTGAAATTGTAACTGCTTCATGTTATAGTACATTATTCTGAAGTTGTATCAACGTGCTAATGTGCCAAAATACTTTGTTCTAAAGAAATGAAGTATTGTCCTTTCCACTATGAAATTTTGTTATCCTTTTTTCAGTGTTGTGTGACTCTTTTAATATTGAAAAGCAGGGGTCTCCAACCCTGGGCCATAGCCCGGTATTGGACCACGGCCCATTCAGAACTAGGTTGCGCAAGCAGTAGGTGAGCATGCATGTGCACACAGCTCCATTTACACGAGCAGCAGGTACTCTCATGTGCACGTGAAGCTCCATTCGCACCAATGGAGCTTCACACCTGCATGTGAGAATGCCTACTACTCACGCAAATGGAGCTGTACATGCTAGCACACAGGCCTACCGCTCACACTGATTCATTTCCTCTCCCCACCAGTCCATAAAGCCAGAAAGGTTGGGGACTACTGCTCTAAAACAGTATTTATCAGGCTTAGCAACTTTAAAATGTGTGGATTTCAACTCTGTGAATCCCCTAACCAGCATGCTAAGGAATTCTGGGAGTTGAAGTTCACACCATTTAAAATTGCTGAGGGTGAGGTGCATTGCTATAAATTACAGAAAAGCCATGGAAATAACTGTAAGTTGTTCCATCCTCACTACAAATACACGCCCACCAGGGGTGGGCTTCAAAAAGTTTAGCAACGGGTTCTCTGCCCAGTTGCTGAGTGACCATGGCCATGGTGGGCATGTAGTTGGCCTCCTGCACCATGGCGGGGAGGCATTTTTGCCCTTTCCAGGCTTCAGAGGCTCTCTCGAGCCCCTGGGAAGATGAAAATGGCCTCCCCAGTCTTCTGGGGGGCCTGTTTTTCGCCCTCCCTGAGCCTCTGTGCGCACCCTGCACTTACCTGCATCCAAAACGGGCCGCATGGGGACTCCTAGGAGGGGTGGGCAGGGCCAGCCAGGAGTGGGATTTGGGGGTTCTCCAAACTGCACAGAATCTTAGCTAGATGATCTCCCGAATGCCTGCGAAGCCCCAGCAGCCTACCCCTGACACCCACCAAATCCTTAACATAATTGCCTTCTGTTGCTACTCTCTTTTGATTTATTCAATGAGCTATCATTTCCAACTGTCACGTGCAGGACTTTGTTTTTTGGTGTGGTCCTACCCTGAGAAAATGAAGGACCTTTAAATGGTCTTTCCCTGTTTAATTTCAGAGCAAGATTGGTATTTGAAAAAAAAAAAACCACTCTAAGGAAATATTCAATGTCAAAGTCACAAAGTCAAAGTCACAATGTCAGTACCCACCATTAAGGTGGTTATTTCAGCCACTATATTGAGCTCAGTGTAGAATACTAGGCATTATAAATGTACACTTTGGATGTAAAAGACATCCAAAATAAGAAATTATGCAGGAGACTATGGTTCTAGAAAAAAAAAGTAACACAAATTCTATAACAAAAGTCAACGTGTTAAATCTTATCGCCTTGCAGTTCTAAACAGAGCCACTTGAGACATGTACATCTAGTGAGAAATGCACATTCTATTACTCAGATGATGCTGGATCCTACCTTTTCTGCCTCCATACTGGACCAAATATGGCAACCCTTTTATCTCGACCATAAAATGATTATGAGCCAAATTCTTTTATTAATCTGCCCTTAAGAGCGAGATCCTTTTTTTATAACAACATGATGTCAAACAAAGGGCACTAGGACTTAGTCTCTGTACAACAGTACAAAATAACAATACATAAACACCTTTGTGAAGGCAGCTTGAAACCCCATGTTTTCTATTAAGAAGTCATGTTCAATCTTTACTGTTGATAGAACAGAATAGCTAACAGAGAGAACATGGTATATCAGAAAGGTCAATAGTTATTATGAGCTACAAATATATTTTTTTCCATCCTTCAGGCTGTTTAGCGCATATCACAGCACGAGCAGCTGTCTTCTTTAATGCTTTTAAAATTAGAATCACAAAGAAGAGAAAAAAAATACAGTTGCAATGATTGCTCTTTGCTTTTGTTAAGTTTACTTTAATATACTATTTTATATACACGAATAGTCTGCATAGCCCAACCAAGGGGACTAGCTGGCATTTCATATGCAAGCTGGATTCTTTATTTTTTTGTTGTTAAAAATAGCTTATCATAAATTGTGTTAACACAATGCATTATTTTAAAGAGTTATATTATAATTCAATCCATGCAAATAATTTGATTAAATATATATATATGCATGTTGCATGTTGCCTATAGGTTATATCGTAGAGTGGATGCCATTGAACCATGTATGTTTACCAGATATTAATAAAATATAATGTCTGTGAGAGGAATGCCTAATATGTAAACGAAAAAAATACAAGACCATTCTCTATATTGTAATAATGCTATCATAGTGAATATTCCAATTAAAGATGTGAGTTTACATTCTCCCCATCTCCTATCTTTCAAGGATGAAAAATGGTTCAAACTATTACAGCTCAAGCTAAAATTTTCAATCTTGAAAAGTCTTTTGGAGTGTCAGCTGGGTACCAAAATAGCTTAGCAATTCTGAAATATGATGAGAAAGCAGAAGAAATAATTTATATTGATACTGATATATCTACACACAGAAACATACTAAATAAATATACTGAAAACACACACACACAGAGCAAGAGCAAGGGAGAGAGGGAGGAAGGGGGAGAGAGAGAGAGAGGCAGAAACAGACAGACAGGTTAGGTGTTTTAAGATCCAATCCTAAGTATATCTATTGTAGATTCAGTTCAATAGGATTTCAAGTGAATATGTATTTAAAGAGTGCAGCTTCACTATCAAAGACTAAATCTCAACTTTCTGCTGAGTTCTATTTCTGCAGGTCCTTACAGTTTTCAGTGCCGTGCTGCATATGGAAATTGATTTAAAATAATGTAAATGTTCATGTTTCACTGATACAATCTTTTGTACTTTCTATGGAGATTCGCAATCATCCAGGTCATGGGTGTTCCATGAAAGTCCAGTTGCCTTTTGGAAAAAAGCATCTTTGCAGTAATCTTTTGTACTATTTCTTTTGCTTGAGCTAAACCGATCTATTTCTTTTCAATAAAAGCTTGCTTAAAAATGAAACAAAAATATTAGGCATTAATTTCTCACATCTGTAAGTTTGGATTCAAATATTCCCTGTTTATGACTCTCAAATAAATGAATGCATGTATGTATTTTCTCTGTTAATGACCCTGCCCCTGCCTTGCTCCATGATCTTAATTCCTGCAAAGGAACTATATATATTTAGAAGGATTGTTGTTTTAAGGAAAATAGGAAGAAGAAGGAATATTATATATATTCACTGCCTTGAGTTACTTATAAAGTAATAAAGGTGGGATAAAAATCTAATAAATAAATAATCATTTAATGAGATGAAAAATGCTACATTATGAAATGAGTTGGAACTAAAAAATGAATAAGGAAGACAAACATGGAAAATGCACATTGTGTAAAGCAATTTTGTCCATTGTTTTCATCAGCATAATTTATCTTTGTGTATTCTAAATGTGAGATTGTATAATTGAAATATTCGGCTTCTTGCTGAGAATTTATCTCCAGACTATTGTGTGATTAGGTGTAGAATTTTTCCTAGATTATCACAGATTTCCATGTAAGGGGAATGAAAGATCAGTGTAGAAGCTCAGTAGTGGAAGCTGTGTATATAAAGAGAGTACACAGTACCATATTCAATTGCCATTATTTCCAGGTACATAAGAATGTGGTTAAATTACAATCCCAACAACTATACCAATATGAAAACTGGGGGTTATATTTCAGCAGTATTTCCATGGTGACATCAGTATTTTATATGATCAGTTTTGAGCTAGAACATTGATGAATTTATTATAAGGCAGTATCATATGTGTGTGTGTACACACACACACACACAAACACACACACACATGCACTGTAAAAATGTTAATGGCATTAGGAATAAGATAAGATACTATAGAAGGGAATTTGGTGAAATTACACTGCTAAAATATTTATGTAAGATTTAAACTGGAAGGGGGATGTTTGATTTTTACTTTGAAAAAAATCAGATAAACTGCTGTCTATAAATACCAGCAAACTTGTTAGTTGGAAAATATGTTTGGATATTCTATTTTTCATGCTTTTCACAGAAGTGTGCTCTGTCCACTTTCTGCACTAATGTTTTTGAATTACTACCACACATACATATTTTATGGTAAACATCTTTCGATACATTTTATCGTCAACTATATATTTCAGTCATTTTTATGAAAAATTTCCTAAAAGTTTAGAGGCTTGCAACAAAAGGGTATTTCTGTCCCAGGCTCCATATTGTTTTCAGAGAAATAAAATGTATATTAACTTGCCTCCAACTCTGCATTCAATGAATCTTAGATCAAAAGAGAATAGTTTAGTAATTTTATACCTTCTAGGATGATGTACAATAAAAATATACATTAAAGCTACACATACAATTAAAAACAGTACAGTAATACAAGAAATGGGCAAGCTGAAACTTTCAAACAATGTAGGGAAACCTTGCTGGGTCAGACAACAGCCTTCGAGAATCCAGCATTTTGCATTACACAGTGTCCAACCCATTTGGGAAGCTTGCAATCTGAAAATGGGTATACTTCCATTTTGCTTCTCTGCACATTTAGCCTGAATAGATGATCTAATTTCTAATACTATAACAGAGGGAAAATGCTTTCCTCTATTTATTTTTCCTGCCATGCATAATTTAATATTCCTTTATGGATCTTTTTTTTCCTAAGCAGTACTTTCACATATTGAAACTGCTTTAGCTTACAAAAGCCATGCAATCATCCAGTCTAATTTCAAAAGCCTTCTGCAAGCTAGTATATCAAAAGTCTGGGGGGGGGGAGAAATGATGCTCCAAGTAGCCTTTTGTATATAAAGGATAAGAGAAAGTGGAAAAGAAAAAAAGAAAAGGGAAAGGGGAAAGAGAAAAGGAAACAAAGTGAAAGAAAGAAAGGAAGGAAGGCAATGCCCACTCGCTTTTAGGCTTAGCCTTGCCTACCTCTTATTTCAGTCCTGTTCACCCCAACAATTGACATCTGCCTTATCCACATAGTAGATTACTAGACAATCCGTTTGGATGATTCTTTCATAAATATGTCCTTACTTAAAGAGAGAAACAGAATGTTCATGGGCCGGCAAATAAGCAGTGAGAATGGGAGTGACTCCTAACTTCCTGCCAGCATCCCCATTGACATTACTTGCAGACAACCAAGCCTTTGCTTTTTTCTTTATGTACACAACTTTTGTTTTGGGACTGTACATGTCCAAGTATAATAGAATCGGGCAACTTGTATGTCTGAATGTTTCTTGTTGACAGCACACTTTTAGATTAAAATTAGGGAGGAAATGTGCTAGGTGATTATTATCTATTTTTCTTTTTGAATAGTGAAATTTTCCCATATCTGTACGTAGATATGGCCCAATTAAGAAAAAAAGCATTTAAATATACTACATTTTGTAAAACTGCTACAATGTTGTGTTCTTTTCTTTTCTCTCTCTTATTTATCATTTTCTCGACAGTACATTTTCACTACATAGCAGCTTGCACTGTTTTTTTTTCCTTCCTCCAAGCCTGGAGTTCACCCCATGGATTAACAAATGATTGAGGATTCTCTCTTAAAAGACTCTTTAAAAACCTGTCAGAATCAGCCTGAGACACAGATTTATTATGAACTATTTAAAGGGCTTAATATATGTATCCCTAAAGAGCCCTTGGAGCAAACTAAAAAGGAAGAGTGGAGTTCTCAAAGAATAGGGAAAATTCTCCAATGCCCCACTTTCTTCACACCACGATTACTGTTTACTCAAAGGATAAAACGCCTAACCTGTCATATGCAACCTTCAGAAGCCATATTGCCAGTGAAGTACAATCAAAAAAGAACCCAAACAATGGCACTCAACAGTAATACCTTGAAGGCAGCTGTAATTTATTTTCTATCCTCTTCACTAATATACTAATGTGGTTTTGTCTTCTGGAAAAAAAAGGTCTTCTGTCCCATGTAGCAATGGAAAAACTACCTGAGCATCATCTGAATGCAGGCTCTGGCCATTCCTTTAATTATATGTTATTGTATTAAAAGAAACTTCCTAATAATTAGATCACCTTCCAAATGTGTGCCATTGTCCCTCCCATCTGTCCTTGGGGAAAAAAGCACTGCATATGAGTTAGTATTTTAAAGCATGTTAGAGTTGAGTGTTAACATTGTAATGACATCTTAACTGCAAAATTGATTTCATGTGAATGCCAAGATATAATTACAATATCAGCTTTAGACTACTGAAAAATATTTAGGAAGAAAACCTCTTCCTTTATATAAAGTTATGTTTCAGATTGGCTCAGTCAGTCTGGAAATTCACTTTGGAACCCGTATTTTTCTGTAAATTCAGTGCAATTAAGTGTGGATTTATTAACTCTGTATGTGCACATAATAAATTAAGCTGTGTTTGGTTACTCAGTATTCCAGCTATTCTTCTTGTGCTTGGTCAGCCAATGCCTTGAGATTTTACCAAATACTTGGGTAACACTACCACCCCTCAAAAAAACAAAACAAACGAAAGAAAGAAAATCACATGGTGGCTCAATCAAGTTTGAACCATCATGCACAAGGTAAAATTCCTCAGTCACAGATTTTAGCAGACAAACAGATGCTAAAGACTATAAATAAACTGAGACTGAATTTGCAGGTCACAATCATTCACAATCTATCATTATGAAGTTAGCAATGATAAGTCTGGCTTAGGAAAACATGCATGGTTGGAGTTAAGATACATTAATTTTTAAACACCATGGGAATAAATTGTAATAAGGCGGTCTTACTTAACCATCATTTAATCTATGGTCTGGGTTCAGATGATAACAGAAAGCAAACCCTTTTTAGCTGTTAGCTAGCTGTGTTTTATGATTGTGGTCTAAAATGTTTCAACTGTTATTATTGTGCATCTCATATAATTAGGCAGAGGATAGAAAAAGCATAAATAAATAATAGATATCATGGTTTTATTTTCTAAATAGTATACTTACGGTTTTGCCATGAATAAATTATATGTAATATTATAAAACTGATTAGTACCTAGCTTGATTTGTTGGATTGGATTTTTTTACCAGCAACACCTACCAATCTGAACATTTATTTGGGTTACTAATACATATTCTGTATTGGGAATAGAAAAATGTGATATCTAGACAATTTTATTCTGAACATTTGAACTCCCATAAATTGGAAATTTAGGGTTTTTTACAACTACTGACAATTTTATTTAAAGCTTTTCAGTAATTTCTCAGCTGCCTTTTATCCATATTTCCTGTCTTCATTATTGTAGACAGATACGTTACACTCAGGTCAATGATGTTCTTTAATGCAGTGCTCCCCAACCTTTTTATCGCCGCGGACCGGTAAACGTTTGAAAA
>JAOYMU010000001.1:112142557-112152708 GCA_025802295.1 Psammodynastes pulverulentus | reverse complement strand
GCTCGCTCGCTCCCCGGCCGAAAGTGAACGACCGGGCGAACCGGTTCAGGGGCGTGGTCAGCCATAAGTCGCTACCGGTTCTGCGACCTAGGCCTAATTGCTACTACCGGTTCCTGCGAGCCAGTGCGAACCGGCTGAATTTCACCACTGGAGTCAACCTATGGCTGCTCTGGAGTAATTCCTCCAATTGATTAAGGCAGTGTTTCCCAACCTTGGCAACTTTAAGCTGCATGGACTTCAACTCCCAGACTTCCCCAGCCAGCATGGCTGGTTGAAGAATTCTGGGAGTTGAAGTCCATACATCCTCAAAAGGCCAAGGTTGGGAAACACTGGATTAAGGTACATTGTTGATTACTTGCAATACAAATCTCAACGGATTTACCTATAACAGACTAATAGTAGTTATCTTGCTGGGGACAGTGATATTTAACTGAGACCCAAGGTGATATTCTACTGGTTCGAACCGGTAGCAGAAAAAGTTCCAGTTTTTGCCCTCAGGCTGGCCATTTTTCATTCATGATGTCCCTACAATTTAGGCGAGTCTTGGGTTGATATCTCAGATGTGGTGAGAAGCCCCAAACCTCCATGTTCCCCATGAATCATTAACTGGAAAACAATTGGCAATTGCATTTTTTTTATGTGACAGAATGTATTTATTTAATCATTTTAGCTTGCTTTTGATTAGCATTAATTTGAAAATGAGTTAAATTTGCAGGCATTGTAACCTTTTATGAGAAGGTGACACGTGCCAAATTAAAGACAAAACATTTTTTCCTTTGCAAATTGCCAATGCTGTATTGTTTTTCTTTCTTGGCAGAATTGGGAATAATTTTCAGGCATAGTTGCCTCTTCTGAGGAGATAAATCCTGCCAAGTTTCAGATGATTAAAGTTCAAGGATTTTATATTGGTATTCAACAACCAAACCAAACGAAATATTGGTGTTCTGGTTAATGATAAATGCTGCCTGTAAAAGGCTGACAAATGGTGAAAACGTAGCCCTACTTCATAGTAAATTTATATTAAATAAGTTTGCATTTAATGGCATAATAGAGCATGTAGAGCCATGGTGATGCAGTGGTTAGAATGCAGTATTGCAGGTTAACTCACTGCTCACTCCAGGAGTTCAATTCTGAGTGGCACAAGGTTGACTCAGACTTCCCTCCTTCCGAGGTGGATAAAATGAGGACCCAGATTGTTGGGGGCAATAGGCTAATTCTGTAAACCACTTAGAGAGGGCTGTAAAGCACTGTGAAGCAGTATATAAGTCTAACTGCTATTGTTATTGCTATAATGTGGTACTCTTCATTTTCTTCATTGTTTGACTCACTAGAGACATCTGCATCTATCATGGAAAAAAAGGTTGGGATCCAGCCATTGGTCTAATGAAGTAGTCCTCACATGACCCCCATGATAATCTGAGTTTGAGATCTTCTGCAATGAGGCACGCTGCTCTATAGGCATTGGGTATGCTTATTATTTGCTTAACTGTGATGTACCTTTATATTCTTGCATGATCAGAAATACAATCAATCAGCATTAGCATTTTCTCACCAAACAGGTAATTATGCTTTTAACATTTTGGACTAAACCGAGCCTCAGTTATATACCCTATGAGATCCACATTTGCTATGTATATTTCCTGGCTTTTCCTCAAAGAGCTTCAGAAAAGTGCTGTAGACTATATGGAACAAATCCATTACATTAACATGCTAGTAAAATTATTCTTCAATTATGTATTCTCTGATATATTTTGCAAGGTGGGTGATGTTGATTTCTAGTTTTAGGAGTCCTGACCTTTTGATAAATTCCAACAATCCCTTGTCTTGATTCAGGTCAGACACAGATGAAATATAACATTCCTGACAAAAAAGCATACCCGTCTGTCTACATTCCTAAAAACTGCAGAAATTATATATATATAAAATTTAGTATAAAATAATAGTAATTTAATAATATGCAAATAAAAATGCTGCATTAAAAAATTTCAACTGCTGAGCCTATTCCTCAGTAATATGACATAGATTTTCTATTTTTTTTAATTCAGTGTTTTTGAAAATGGCTGGTTTTTCATTTACTGAGCACTTAACAACAGTTACAATGAATTTATTAGAAGGAGAGTACAGCAATCATAATCCGAAGCCTGCAGAACCATTAAAGGTAATGAAAAGACACAAGCAGATATGCGGAAAGTAAATTAACCATTCAGTCCGAATGGTCCAGAGGTTCCAAGCTTAAATTGTCCGGGGAATCTGCTGGAGAGATTCTACATTGGAATGTTCAAACATCATGCACTAAATAGGCAATCTTTTGTGCTGTTCAGTTTTTAGATTAAAAGAAAACCTGTTTATTCGATAAAAAAATTACTTGATGATATGGAGGCTGACATTTCAAGTGCAGACTAGAAATTACATGCCTCAGACCAATAATACTTTCTGTAAGTAAAGTTATCTGCATGCCTCAGTCTTCACCCAATTGAAACCCCATCTCAGCATGTTTTTAGGTCTTTTCATTTTATGTCTACCACACTTTTTTTTCTTTTTGGTAAAGCCTCTTTTGAGTGTCTCCCAGATGATTTCAAACGAGACAATCAGAGAATTGTCTGCTTGAAGAAACATACTTCTTATTATAGTGCCGAACCACTGCTTCTTAGTTAGCTTAGTTACTTACTTCCTTCTATTACAATGCCAAATGTTATTTAGATTTCAGTCATTTAGTAATGGTACACTGAACACATCAAGCCTTCTGAAAAATTCCATACCTAGTAGTTATTTCATTTTCATAATAATATGGTGATATCCTTTCTCCCATTTTCTCAAATTATACACACATTTTTAAGCACTGTCTCTAACAGAGACAATTAAACAGTTAAAGAGATGATAATGCACTGAACAGCAAACTTCAAAAACATATTTTTGTGCTATTAAGATAAGAAATTCTAGTTAATGGTTCTTTAGCGATGTAAGAAGCTTTTTAAAAAGATGGCAACTTTTTGTGATTTGTATCAGGTATTTGTATTGGTGAAAAGTGTTTAGCTAAATCTAGCATCCTATTTTGTTCTTTGTCAATGCAATATAAAATGAGAATCCTTCTCAAGAATTTATATAAGGAGCACAATATTCACAGTATTCATTAAGTTTTAAAGAGATATATGATGAAAGAAAGAAAGATTATTTGGAAAAGTGATTCTAAGAGACACGTTTTGCATTTTCACATTTAGTTTCAAAGATATTTAATCTTTGTATTTGAGATAAATAGATTCAAAGATATCATAAAGATAGTTACAGAATTAAATTCACTTTGAGGTTGTCCCAACAAAATTTGATGACAGTTATTACTGAATGAACAAACTGGTACTGGAATTAGGCAATGAAGGTGTCACTTCCAGATTGTCAAGATCAATGGATACATAAATGCCAAATCCATAACATGAAGAGTAGAAGAGGCCTGGATTTATTGTTCATGGAATTCTAGAATATAACCAGATGGAATGAACCAATATGATATTTGGATGAAGAAATCAGGGAATTTGAAGAAAAGTGAGAGAGGAAATAAGAAGGTATTTGCTTAAAAAATTGATAGCAAAGGAAAGATCAACTCAAGGATGAATGGGTTAACACTGTGACAATCAAAAATAAATTGAAAAGGTTTGGCAGGAGACTAATTTAGTGGCATGGTATGCGTGGGAGCTGGGATTACAGAATTTTCTGAAGATAAAATCATGTGAATCGCAAAATAGAATGAAAGGTTAAATAGTTGAGATAACAGAAGAATTCCCACTAGAGTAAAATTTGAGCCCCTCCTATTTATAAGAAACATTTCAATACTATCTTTATCAAGAATTACAATAATTGCAGTTGTATTTCTGGTAGTGTGATAATTGTGGAGCTTCATTAAGGTTTGTTTCATTTTAGAAACTCTTTGACTGCAGTTTCCAATCTTGTTTACAATTCCCACACAATATTATAGACTACATTTGTCTTATTTCCAGAACTATACCTATTTAGTAACAGGAAACAGCATCCTGTTGTGCTATTCATCAAGAGAAATCCTATGAAAGTAGAATTTTTGGGGAAGGGGAAGAGGAAGCACACTAAAAGACCATGCAAATTTAAATCCCACTTTTTCATAAAGAATTTATGGGACCTATGTAAATTCTGAAGATTGGAGCAAATATCTGTTGAACTTAGATCCTGGCATAGATGAAGATGAATTTATATAGCAGTAAGATGCTGCATTCAAAGATAATAAATGTTTAGGTCTCTGCTAAACTTACAAAATGCTTTGAAAAATCCCCATCATATCAAATCACAGTATTTTTTTAATATGCACATAGATTACTAAATCAGCATAGTCAGAAGAGTAAAACAAGTTACTCTGATTTATCTTGTTTTTCAAGGAAAATCACAGTGAAAAAAGAGAATGTTAAAAAAATCACAATAGCCAAGAATAACCTACTGCATTTTCTTCCATATATTGTAGCTTAGCATCTTAAATACTTCATGTGCTTAAAATCTTATACCAATTACTTGAAAGTCAGCAACAATGAGTTTAGCAGGCTTGCTTCTGAGGATACATGCACATGACCGAAAAACAAATTTGTCTCAATAAAGCAGAATATTTGTAGTTTAGGGTTGAAATGAGGGATCCGTGGTGCTTTCTGAGCTTAGTTGTTTTCTCGCAGATGTTTCATTATCCAAACTAGGTAACATCATCAGTCTAGCATTAATGATGTTACCTAATTTGGGTAACGAAATGTCTACAAGAAAACAACCAAGCTCAGAAAGCACCAAGGATCCCTCAAACAAATTTGTTTTTATCTGTTCTTATATCCTCATAATTATTATTTGTATAATCCCTCTGCTCCCCAAAATTTCCAGTTTTCCATCTGGAAAGGCTTCCATTTAAAAATACACTATTATTTTTCTGGTTGTTCTGACACTCAATATAGTGTCTTTAGTTTACTGTTCTTTATAAAATGATCATAATAAAATACTTTTGTCTTATGAGCTTGCTTCAAAACAACAGATCAAGTACAGTACAAACATATTTAAATAGTAGAAAAATAATTTCCCAAGTAAGCAAATAAAAGGCTTCAAATCAGCCTTTGTACTTCATTAAAAATCTTAAACTTCTCATGAGAAAAATTAACATTTAAACTACTGCTGCTTGGCCAAGCACTCCACCACACAAGAATATGAAATATCTCCTCTAAAAAAGTACAAAAAGGACAAAACCACAAATGTGGAACTTCAATTAATTTAAAGCCCCAATCAGCAAAGAATAAATCCTTCGCAGATCTAATTACCAGAGCTCTCGGAAGACCCAGGCCGACCAGCCAATCTTCCTCGTGTTTGAACAGCTTGATGAACTAGGGGACTGATGGATATCAAGTCATTTTGTTTAATTTATAAATGGATTTTCCCCTAATACTTAAATTATCATCAGTACAACACAATGAAAATGGGAACATTCAGAATGCAAAGTCTATAAGAGACCTGGGAGGAATTCCAATGAGGAATGTCACCTCTGTTCATTCCTCTATACAATTGATCTAATTAAATACTGAGGGTGGAAAGGCAGTTTAAAATGTAGCCATTACTGTTTTCTTTTTAGCCTTAATTTATCTGTTCACATCTTTCAAGTACCTTCTGATGTTAAAAAATAAGAACTAAGAACTCTACAAGTCCCCAAGACTTTTCATTCTTCACAAGCTCATATTCATAAAGCTTATTCAGTGATTTTCCTGAATAATAAATAAATGCATTACTTTTAATTCCTGCAACAATAAAAGAAAATGAGATACGAAACCTGAGCCTTTTCAATAATTTGAAAGAGAATCTACATCGACTGGTACTTTCTGTATGCATTGTTCAGCCAAAATTAGAGCTTTGCTATTATACTTATTAAAATGTCTCTTTATTTCCAAACCTCTTCCTTATTTAATTACTGCTTAGAACCGAAACCTGCCCTGAATTGCTAAATACAATTAGACCTATTCATCGTCTTTTCACACCGGCAACATGAGCTCAATTATTTGGTTAAGGTCCTGCCCACCAACCTACTCATTCTGATTGTAATTCCCACCTGGCTCAGGGGTCTCAGACTGAGAAGATGAAGATGCTGAGCTGGCTCCATCCTCGGCTGTTCCCTGCGAGAGAAGGCCTCGTCCCGGGGGAAGTTTCATGCCCAGCTGCTCAGCCATCTCCACGTGGTCACCAGGATGGACATAGTCAAACACACTGCTGCCTGTCAGTTCCACCTATGGGGTAAAAGCAGGGGACACGAGAAGAGGAGACATTAATGTAAGTATTTCTTTTTCATCTAGAATCTATTATAAATGCATCACTTCCATCAGTTCTAAAAAGTTGGAAACTTGAGATTTATGTAATGAATATTAAAGCATCTGCCGCTCTGATATTGAAAATTGTATGTATCTTTTATGCAACACATATATCAACTGACAAATCAAAACTGCATTTTCATTAGATCATTTAGACACCAAAGCAAAATTCCTTTGATTAGAATATGTAGTTTAGCTGCAACTAGCTTTCCAAACCTGTATCCTTAACTGACCCCCAAAATTGACGATTTGCATTAAAAAAAAGTCAGCTGGAACACAAGCTTACAGTTCAAGCCTACAAAAGGAAGGTTTTTTTTCTTTAAAGATACAACTTTCTGACTATGATAATCCTGCATGAAATATGCATACATTGTGAAATCAGCACAACCTTAACAGAATGCAATGACATGTTGCCAGGCTGTGTGCTATTGGAAGACCCCCACCTACAATTAAGCAAGCACTTTGCTTTTCCCTGATTATTTATTTACTATATTCCTAAATTGCTCCAATCTTATCAGTCTGGGTGAAGTACAACATAGTAAAAACAAACCACAGTCATATAAAGAGTGAAACAATAATGAATAAAAAAAACAACACACACACACACAAATACACACTATACACACAGAGAGAGGAGAGAGACAGACAGAGAGACAGACAGACAGAGACAGAGAGAGACAGAGACACACGGAGAGAGACAGAGACAGAGAACAGACAGAGAGAAAGAAAGATTCCAATTACACCAATCGGGATCTGGGAATGCAGCATTCTCCCCCAGCCCCCCAAATGATATTACTCTACGCAGAACTGGAACTATCTAATGCTTTAAGGATAAACAAGTACTTGCAAAGTTCTGATCTAATAAATTATCCTATCAATATTCTAATAAATCATAAAATAATTGCAGTATATAATGGCATTGCTGAAAGGTGTCAAGCACCCTTCAGTCACATGTAGAAATGGGTAACAAGTTACATTTGAAAACTTAGTAAATGTAAAGTTGAAAAGTTGTTAAATTACAGAAAACAGCTACAAAAGCTATTCATTAGATAAAAATATTTAAATATATAATAGAAGATTACGGTGCCTTAATATTTAGAGCAAATTACCTCCTACATAAATCAAGAAAGAAAGAAAGAAAGAAAGAAAGAAAGAAAGAAAGAAAGAAAGAAAGAAATCTGAGTAAAATTTAAATGCCGTCATCTGAATTCAGAAGGCTTGCTATATACCATAAAATAATTTCAAGGTAAACGTGGATATTTGGATTGCAACCTGACTTACAAATCACAACTTTTCACTTGTGTATTGTCTCTTTAATTATTCATTAAGACGAATTCAAAGATTTGTGATAGACAACTATTAGTCACAGGGTTGAAAAAATCTTACAGTCTGTGGTAGAACCCTCGTTTTACCATTTATTCCACTGATGATCTGATTTTTATAAAATTTCATGCCTTATAAAGATCTAGCTTACACTCAAATTTTACTCTAATGTGATAATTAACAACAACAAAAAAGTATTACAATGTTTTGGTTGTAGGCTATGATAGAGCAAACCTTAATTTTTCTGAATCTCTCTCTGGCTTCAGACATCCAATAGGATTGGAGTATCTTTTAGAGTGAGCTGGAGCAGATAAGGCTTTTTCCTAAGTTGTTCTGGGACAAACCTCTAAATGAAATACTGAGTAGTTCATAATAAATACACAAATCTTGCCCATGCCAGTATACTTTTTTTCAGTAATAGGAAACTGCTTTCTCTTAGGTCAGTCTGTTTTTCACTGAGCTCTATTTTTTTTCTGACTGGCAGTGGCTCTCAGACTAAAGCCTTTCTTATCCCGTTTTTTTTTCCCCCCAACACGGGTCAGAGATCAACTCTGACTTTCTGCATGCAAAGCATGTACACTCCTGTAGTCCCAGAAGGAGAGCAATGCTGCTATTAGGCATTATTCAACTTTAAATCTGTGTAGACAGTCTCCTTGCAAAGGCAAGTAGCACACTCCACCTAGTGTGTATGTATTTGCATGCATGAAGCCCAATAATAAAGGGAAATTGAGGCTGACATATTGTCTCAAGTGGCAATGAAGTGATAAACTCCCCAGAAGGTAGAAGGTAGTTTTAGTTTGCAGCAGTGGGATCATCTTTTCAGAATACTCCCTAAGTAAAAACATTATTTGTAATATAAACAATCATAATAGAGAAAAGATTGGATCTGACTCTACCATCTTGGATTGCTAGATGCAGGCTTTTACAACCACTAACATTATTTCTCACTTTATTTTCAAATAGAATTAAATCAATAACAATGCAATAGCTACTAAGACCTAAGGCTTGTTGATGTAACAACAAAGGATTATTACCTAAATTGTCTATGGCTTTCTAGGGGGTCTTGTCATAGTTTTGTTCTAAACTGTCCCAATGTTGAATGAGAACAAGTGTGCCTCTAATGTCTAACCTAGCAACCAATCAGATTTGTTTTACCCACGAAATAATTCATTTCATTGGTAACGAATCCAATGCACCATCCAAATCAAGGCAGCATAAAAAAACTATAACAAGCAATTAAAATTATTTATTTATTCAATTTCTTTAGCTGCCCATCTCAATGATTCCGGGCAGCTTACAATTCCAAAAGTATAAAATAATTAAAACAATAAAACATTTTTATAAACAATTAAAAATACTTATTTAAGGATACCAAAGCTTCATAAATATATTTAATTAATTAAAGTACAATTAGACAGAGTAAATATTTTAAAGGCAAATAAGCAGGCCCTATCAGATAGTCACCGATCAAATGCCAATCAAAACTATTCTGGTTTTTGTACTGTACCCTAACTGAAGATTCAGAATAAACTTCAGAAACATTTAGCACATGTGTCTTTTATTGTATATTATATACAACATTTTATTGTATAGTGTATATTATAAAGAATTGATCTTCCTTCCTTCCTTCCTTCCATTTCTATAGCTGCCCATTTCAGACAGTGACTCTTACAATTGAAGAAAATATATTACAATTAAAATACTGATAGCATTTCAAAGCAATTAAAACAATAAAAACATCCAAATTAAATATACATAGCACATATTACCAGAGCACAGACAGTTGGTTGCTCCTCAACCTTGCTCTGCAACAGACAACGAGGGATACCGCCAGTATTGCCAGTGGTGTGCTGGTAAATGTATAACAACCCACTCTGCTGTCTCCATAGCCCCTGCTGTTCCTTGCTGCAAGCCACCAGTCAATCAGCATACTAAATGTCGCACCTCAGCTCTGCTCAACTGGCTTGCAAAACTCCACAAAATTTAATAATCACTTCTTGTAAACTGCCTCTAGCACACCACTGTATATTACTGTATCTTTGATTGGGAATATATTATTAATGACATATACTGATAGAGATTCTGCACAAATGGTTTTACTCTTTTTATATAATCAGGGCTTCAGGTTATTGATCACGTACAGGACAAACTTTTGAAGCAAATTTTTGAGCTTCCATTCATTAAAATTAGGGTGAAGGCTTCCAAGTGCAACAGGACTGGTTAAATCTGAGAAACAGCTGACCAAAGTGACCGGACATTATAAAGTGAAAAAATAGACAAATTACAATTGTCCCAAAGATGCTTTTTCAGGAGGCAACTGGGCTTTCTTGTTTTTTCTTTGGAAGATGTTTCACTTCTCATCCAAGAAGCTTCTTCAGCTCTGACAGGATAGTGAGGAATGGAAGGAATGGATAATGGGGACTTGATTTCCCCACCATTCCCCACTCTTCTGTCAGAGCTGAAGAAGCTTCTTGGATGAGAAGCGAA
>JAOYMU010000001.1:112102667-112107705 GCA_025802295.1 Psammodynastes pulverulentus | reverse complement strand
TAATTGTTCTGGGATGGAAGCCAAAGGTTCCGCAGCCCACTCCCCCTCGTCTGACTCTGACTGGAGTTGGGAGGGGCTGGGCTGAGGTGAGTCAAAGGGGCCAGACACAACAAATGGGATGTAACCGGCTTAACAACCGGTTCGGGAGCGCACGTGTGCACTCGAAAAATGCACACGCACTGCTTCCCAGTCCCCTGCTAGGGCTTGCTATAAGCAGCACTGTCAGGTGATAAAGGACAAGTAAGAATCGGCAGGTGGGAGGGCCCAGCCCTAGTTTTAGCTTCCTGTTCCTCTCCGTGGAACGGAGGTGTCGGGGAACAACTGGATCACGCAATCTGGAGAGACCTGGCTGGATCCCACCCCTGGAGCCAACTTAGTCCTTAGCAGGAATGTGGGCAGGGCAAGAGACTCAGAAGAGACTCTCCCTAGTTTCTTGGGCAGTAAAGGAGATGGAGGGGGAGAGAGAAGAATTTTCAGACTTGCAAGATTTTGTTAACATAACCTTGCAATAAAGTAGTATTAGCTCATCTGATCATGTTTTCTGCCTGGTCTATTTAATAAGGCTGACAGAAATACCAAGTTAAAAACTGGGTTGCAAGCTGAGGCACATAATCACAATATATAACAATGATCTATGATGCATTTAAATATTTCCTGATCGTACAGTTATACAATATAAAATCTCCTGAAATAGTAAATTAAGCGGAACAGTAGCTGGGTCTGCAGTAGGTCATACACTTCAAAAATACCATTCTCTAAGTGTTAATTGTGGTTAGTGGTATTTTCCACAAAGAAGAAAGTATTCAGCATGTGCTATTTCTAGTTGCTTTATGAAGTGGAGTTTAGAAACATCATTAGCATACTTATTTATTAGCCAGAATGCATTGCCAGAATTATAAAGATATGCAATAAGTTTTGTTAAATATTCACTTCTCAGCCATAGATTAACGCAAAATTGCTGTAGATTTCAGTCACAAAACCAGAGAATACACTATTTAAACTGTGGTAGTAATGGCATGGAGGGTGGGAACCCAGTATGATTCTTTAAACAAGTTCTGCTTCTCTTTCATCATATTAAATGTAAGCAATAGCCTACATATAATATAATAATAAAATAAACGGGTGTGTTGTAATGTTTCAACTCCTACTTGATCAATGAGCAGAAAGAAGCAGGGGTAACCACAAGGTATGGTCAAAAAGTCAAGATGGCAACTGTGATAGTGAGAAAAAAGTTCTGCCCATTTTTTTATTGTACCTTGTGGACACACTATCTGAAAGAAAAAATGTAGAATAAATTTATTAATGTTCTCTTTATGCTGCTATAAAACTATATAATGACATCTACATTAGACATGCACAGTATAAAATATGCTAGTTTTCTATCAGCCCCTTTAAGTTTTACAATCTTAAGGCAATGGAATATATAACATATATATATATCCTTTACACCATATTTTGTCATATTATCAAAATATCACATTCGTTTTAAATGAAGCCAGGATTCCATAATAACAAAGTGAATGGACTATTGCAATTTTACTTCATTCTATAGAACTACAAATAAAAATTGATGGGGTTACCATATATGTCCTTAAACATATGGGTGACCACTAGAAGAAAGAGAAAGTGATTGGATTTTTGCAGTCCAAATCTAATATTTTAAATAGTGATTCTATATTCCGTCTATAAGAGATGGCAAGACTGATAATTTGTACAGTCAGAAAAAGAACAATTCTACATGAGTAGTCCCAGCATACCTACTTCTCATCATACACTAAAGGGATTGTGGGACAAAATAAATTATACAAAAAAATGTTTTCTATGACAATGCATATGGCAGCAGTCCCCAACTTTTCTGGCTCCATGGGCCAGCAGCAGCACGGGAAGAGGATGTTTTCGTACGCAGACCCATTGCTTGTGCAAATGATGCTTCACATGTTCACTGACTGCTTGCATGGCACAGTTGCTGATGGGCTGTGGCCCAGTACCAGGCCATGAACTGGGGGTTGGGGACCCTCTGGCATATGGGATTCCAGGTGTGTGCCTTAATCTCTGGCATGCCATCAGACATATTCTTATTCTTGTACATTTTGAAATGATTAGTCAGAATATAACAGCAAGTTCTCACATGCTGTCTCTTTCTCACACACAAACAAACACAGACAAAACTTTGATATCAGATCATCCCATTACTGAAACAATATGGAAACATCCCCTTCTACCCAAAAGAGAACGGCTCTTATTTCATTAGTATAAAGGTAGGAGAATGGCTTACAAGAATGTGAAGGTTGATTTTACCATAAATAGGGCCTGCATTTGATATACATCAATTGCTGGGATCCTTTCATAATAGCTTCATTATCTTTGCTACAATAAAGCTTATTTATCTGACCTATGTGTCCTTGGAGGTCTATTTCTTCCCTTGCCAGCCAAGAGAAATCTGACACAGTTCTGTTTAATAAATCTCCATCTGTCCATCCCATAAATGCTATGTAACTAATGTAAAGGACAAGTAGGAAATTAAACACTTTTAGCAGTGCTGCTTCAATTCCTAGATTAAATTAGAGCTACCACAGTCAGAATTAAGCAGTAATCTGAAATAAATATGACCAAGTTTAACAGGAAGTTCTGTATCTGGATAGGAAAATGAAAAGGGGGACAACTGGCTTGGCAGCACTGCAGATGAAGAAGATCTGGGTGTCCTTGTTGATTATAAGTTAAAGATGAGCCAGGAGTGTGTTGCAGCTGCTAAAAAAGCAAATGCAAATTTGAGAAGCATTAACTGGAATACAGAGTCTATATCATAGGAAATGCTGACCTGCCCCACATATAGGACTAGATCCAAGGGGTTCAAAAGGCATAGTTGTAGATTCAGTAGACACATGTTTGGATGATCTTCCTCACATTATCAGCTACCACATGATGCATTAAGTTCTCCTGTGTTGCACGTCTTCAAACAGAGGCTGGATGTTCATCTGTCAGAGATTCTCTACTAGGATTCTACCTGAACAGGTTGTTGGACTAGGCAACTTTGAATGGCCCTTTTAGTTCTATGTTTTAATTTTTGGAGTGAGGTACACAGTTAGAGTTTTCTGCATCTTTTATTTTCTATTGCATAGCAATAATTTGGATTTTTGCAGTTTGGATATAACAGCCCAATTTAAATGGGACTTTATTTCTCATAAGATACTGAATTCTATGATATATTATGTTTTGAAGAAATCCAGTTTAATTATATGTTTGCCTGATGGTTCACTAAATTGATTTCCTGATTGGCTAGGATCTCTTTCTACTTTTATTTACCGTATATGCATTTTTTTAATCTATCAATGAGTTGTCAACTCTTGAAATTGGACAAATAAGCAAAATAAACAATTGAATACTGTGTATCCTATATTTGGGATGCAGCAGAAATAAGTGCCTGTATTTCTTGTGGTTGTCTGGATTTTTGCAGCCCAGATACTACATTGAGAAGTAATGTCCTCCTCCACATCTCTACAGTTGGCCATTACAAACTGGAACTTTGTGCTTAGTTATAAATCCCTTGGGGAGGAGACAGTTGAGGAAGCTTCAATCTGACCATCTCTTTCTATGATTGCTAGTTGCTGATCGAAAGAATGTGCACTCTGGAGCTGCTTGCTGTCATTCTTAAATGAAGGGATGGTGTTTTCAATTGTTGATCAACACCTTAAAATACAATGACCCATAGCATTTACTCTTACTCAGCTAAAAGAGCAGAAATTTCATTTTATCTTTGATCACTTAAACTTAACAATTTTAAGGTATGGACTTCAAGTCCCAGAATTCCCCAGTCAGCCATAGGTAACAGTGCTACAGAGTCTAATTACAACACAAGGTCTAATTAATTTTTATTTCAGATAAGCTTCATTGTAAAAAGCTTTAGACTGTATAAAGATGAAAAAGTATACTGCTGGAAACTATTTACATTTAATAGAAGTTTATAAAGTACATGTAAATACTAAATCTGGCTTTAAAATTTATTTATTTATTTATTTATTGGATTTATATTGCCGCCTATTCGCCCATGATGACTCATCCTAAATCCTAGGAATATTAGTAATCTAGTTTATAAAAATCTCAAAATGAACTAACTGAAATTATTTGTCAGGTGCACGCAACCAGCTCCACACGAATAAGGTTCAAACTAATCATTTTATTATATTCTTCCTATAGGAATCCCTGGACTGTTTGCTTTCCCTTGGGGACAAACAGATAAGGTCCCATGGAACTGGGGCGGGGGAGGGAAGGGTCAGACCCAGGTCTCTTGTGGCTACGCAACAACTCAAGGATAATTCCCTGCTTGATTCCTCCTCCTTGCCTGGCTGGCAGTTTCCCAAAATAGTAACCAGCCACATTTTTTTCTTGATCAACAGCTGGAAATAATGGCAAATGTGTTTAAATATTCAACCTTCTCCCTACCCACCGACTGCTGCAATCACCAACAGGATATAAGAAGGAATCAGAGGGTTGATTTTTCTTTTGGATATTGATTTTAAAAACATTATAGAACAGAGCCCAGTATCTCATGAGAAATAAAGTTTCCCTCAGGATTCTTACAGTGGCAACCGACCTATTCCTTTACTCCCTCCTGTCTAACAGAATTGCTTCCATTAATTTCTGTGGAGAATAATAAAGTGATGTGTTTCCTATTTTGGAATAGGACCAACATGAGGATACCCTCTAAGCCATATATAATCATAAACTGAATATGGCTCACAGCTAAATTTCCTTGATGTGTTTTTAAGGCTATGTTTAGACAGAAAACATGATATCTTTACACCATATTGTATTTTGTTATGAACACAACTCACTTACTCCAGCTCCTTGATGGGGATATGAAAGGAATAATGGTGATGTCACTGGCTATGCCTTTCAACCCAGAAGTGGGGTTCAACCCAGAAGAGAGGGATGGGATGAATTTACAAGAACTTAAATGTAATTCTAAATCTCCACAAATTTGAGTAAACACATGAATCATACCATCTGCTTTAATATGTTAATATGTTTAATATGTTTT
>JAOYMU010000001.1:112070080-112083403 GCA_025802295.1 Psammodynastes pulverulentus | reverse complement strand
CTTTTTCTATATAAAAAAAAAAGAAAAACCAAAGGTACAGGTACAGATTAGGTGATATTTCACTCTGCAAGGGGCATCTTGGAGTCCTAGTGGACAATCATTTAAATGAGCCAGCAGCGTGCTTCAACAAAAAAGCCAACACAATCCTCTACATTAACAGAGGGATAGAATCAAGATCATGAGAAACATATGAAGAACAGCTGCAGGAATTGGGTATGTCTAGTGAAAAGAAGGATTAGGGTGAAACAACAGCAGTGTTTCAATATTTGAGGGGTTGCCACAAAGAAGAGGGGATCAACCTATTTTCCAAAGCGCCAGAAGGCAAGACAAGAAACAATGGATGGAAACTGAAAAAAGAGAGGTAACATAGAACAAAGGATACATTTTCTGACAGTAAGAATAATTAATCAACCAGTGGAACAGTTTGCCTTCAGAGGTTGTGGATACTCCAATGCTCAAGGCTTTTAAGAAGAGACCGGATAGCTATTTGTCTAATATGATACATAGGGTCTCCTGCTTGAGCAGGGGGTTGGACTAGAAAACCTCCAAGGTCCCTTCCAATTCTATAATTCCTTCCTTCCTCCCCTTTCCTTCCTTCATCTCCCTCCCTTCCTTCCACATTTAGACTTTCTAGAGTTTCACCAACCCTCAGCTGGGAGATCTTCACTTTTGCTATGAGGCTGTATTGAAGTGTTGTTTGAGATCTGGGATTAAACTGCTATAAAACAGAGATATAGTATTTAACAATAAGTCCCTAGATTCTTCTTTTCTTAAATGATTTTTGCTTTTTAATGTATTGTTATATGCCCCAAGCCTTCAGGGAATGGTTTATATTATGAATGTGAATGACTGAACTTATAAGTGAATAAATAAAACAAATATTTAGCACTGAATACTTAAAAAAAGGATTTAACCAGCTTTAATATAAAGAAGAAAATAATGAACAACTAATGGATGAAGCACAACAAGGTGTTAACAAATTATTCATTGCAATAAATGCTCACTCAAAATCTCTTGTAGAAACAATTAAAGTACTGATAGTGGTCTTATGTTGTTTTCAATTGTCTGGAACAATTGATCCACAATTATCTTTGTAGTCCCTGAAGTCCCACAATAGTAACTCACTCAGCCACGATATATTTTCTTCAGCGTTTCAAACTGATCAACTGGCATACTGAATATCCACAGTGGGAGGCTATTTTGATGGATCTAGGGATTCAAAACTCATCATAATTGATTCCCTGATTTATATTCATACTTAGTTGTTTATAATTATTAAACTCTTGTGTGATCATTTACTCCCTAAGCTTTCAGGAACTGGAAAGAATTTAATAGTTTGAGTTCTTTTATGCTTTGAAAAGATATATCTGTGGAATTATGAAAGATGAATCACGCCAAAAGTCTTTGTTGCCAATTAATTAGAACTGGGAGGATTTTGACTACTTTTTAAGTTCTCATGATTGACCCATTTCAATTCTAAGAATTCATTGTAGTTGACTCCAATACGTACAGAGTATCCAGTAACACAGGGGAAAATCCTTTATAATGAGTCATTCTTTCAGCCAGTAAGTATGGTCTGTTGCTATTTAATTTCAACAGAATTACTGAAGATAATTTTCAGTGATGGGGAAGATATGTAGACAGAAGATACTGCTATAAAAATAAAATAAAAATAATACTTCTATAAAATAAAAATAATAGCAAGTTACTCTTAACTTCTATTCCCATGCCAGTATAATCTTGCCTTATTTCAATAAGAAAGATTGCAAATAATTCTATATACATGTAATGTATTTCCTTATAGGAAAGATACTGTACATATTCCAAATTTGTCAATTTTTTTCTGTTTAAACAAAATGAAGAACAGCATGTTATATGTAAGTTCAAAAATATTCAGATATCTTTTAAAGATATTTTAGAGATTTTGAGGAACTCAGGGACAGAACATTAATTTGAACCATGCCCACTTTAATAATTTTTTCAAGGACAAGTAAATGGAAGAGTTGGTGTGTAGAAACCTTTAAATAACTTTTGGTACATTGTAACTGATGATTTTCACTGCCTTAAATTTAAAAAAAACCCAACTATCTAACCATTTAGATTCAGTATTTCAACAATACTGAATCACAATTTGGGTCCAAAATATAATTGCCCTCATTGTGCCAACCCTTAACTTGTGAACTTCTATCACAAATAAATATATAAACAACTTAGTATAAGCAACATACAATAACAAAAAACTATAGGTAGCTAAATGACTTGTTTTTTCTTTCCCATTAGCTGCATTTTTAAAGGCAGCACAGATAATCCTCAATTAACAACTACAGTTGAGACTGACAACTCTATCACTAAGCAACGCAGTCATTAAATGAGACATCACGTTGTCATGATGGATTGACATCTTCACTTCAGCTGTATTCATTAAGCAAGACATTATGTGAATCTGACTTGTGATTCTCTATTGACTCTATCAGAACTGGCTGTGAAGCATGCAAACGGCAATCACATGACTGTAGGACCCTGTAATGGTCATAGACACTTGCCAGTTGTGAAGTGCCTGAATCTCTCAATCATGTGACTGTGGGGATGCTGCAACAATTGCAAGGGCAAGGACTGGTCGTGGATACTTTTTTTCAGTACCACTGTAACTTGAAATGGTTATTAAACAGGACAATTGTTAAGTGAGGATTGCATGTGTATGTCACTGAATAGGATTCCAAGCTTTTCTGAAAGTTGATTATCTTTGACTATTGCAACTGATCTGATTTTTAGGGCATAGTACACGTTTTGCATACAAGCTAAAGTTTACCTGGTGTGTCACAGATGTTTCAAAAAGACTGCCAATAAAATATAAATGAAAGATTAGATGGGTGTCTAGGATAAGTATGAGCAAATAACCATGTGAGCATCTGGGAGTTACGAGGAATCATATAATTTTTTATTCATTATTTATTTATATTTATTTAGAATGGGGCATAGTCACATGATTACTAGTGGTGAAGACACTCACCTCCTACTTGGAAGGCTGTGAATTCAATCCTAGGTAGCCACAAAATTCTAAATTAAAGTGGGCTCATTAAATGTGTAGTAGCAACAAGCAAACTATAAAAGCAAAAAATACTTCAGCTAAGCCTCAATTAAGGCAAGATTATGATATTAATATTACTCAAACATTAACTTATCTTGTCAGAAGTGAATTTAATACATAACTGTTTTTCAAACAGTACTTTCACTAAAATAGTGATTGAACTGAACTGACAGACATAATCATAAAGTTACTAAATATCATTATTATTTTAAACTTCCCATCTCTTTCAGAAGGGTCAGAGATCTTATTCTCAATCCTTAGACTGTTAGGTATGTAACCAAGGGATGAAAAATATGACTGTATCAAATTTGTCCTGTGAGGAAATTTGACAGAAGGCCCTCTCATCTGCTTTTGGGTATAAATATTATTTTATTTAAACAGTTATTCAGAGATTATTTTGAATGAAATTTATATCTTGCTTTTACACTAAAAATGGTGCTCAAAACAGCTACATGATAAAATACGTAATAATTAAAATGTGAAACAAATCTAATAAAAACACACTCATTTTTTAAAAAAAGACAGCCACTAGCTGACTGTTAATCTAAGTATTATTGATTACTGTCATTTTAATTACATTAAATTTTGATGTACAAGTATAAATTACAATTTATCATCTCCCTGCTGCCTTCCCTATCAGTGATACTCTCCTGAGCTGACAAGAAAAAATAGCCTGTGATCTTGAACAAATGGTTATGGAGAACAGTAGCAGCTAGACACATAAAAATTATGAAGGGCCACAGAGTTATAACTGCCACAATATAATGTGTATATACCAAGTCATTCTACATGTTTAGTTCAAAGATGAAGAAAAACTTTCAGATTATATCTACAGCATGTAACTCTGAACTATTCACTCTGCTTTGTAGTCAGTGCCCCAAATTTTCAGTGCCCCGAAGTCAGTTTTTCTGCTCTTTGTGAAAATAACATAGTCATAGATCGAAATAATTAACTCTAGTGCCACGAGGTTAAGTGCATAAACATAACAGATCATCTATTCCATCTGGAAATAAGCTTTTAGCCAGTGGTTGGCATAATTAACTGCTTATGATTGATTGTAAGAGAATGCAATAAGAGGTGGATCTCAAAGTATCAGAATATTTGGTTTTTTTTAATAAAATAAAGCTTGTTTCAGTGCAGGATATAAAGAGATTTCCTCATTTAAACAAATACAAAAGTCTATCACACAACAAAGTTTATTAAAACAAACCATTCTGCAATAAATATTATATAAATTATTGCATACTCTAATATCTGTTCTTAATGTGGTAAGAACACTGCCTCTTCCTCAATCTTTTTTTGTAAATTATATCTGTTGTAAATGTCTTTAATCAATTTTCAAAACATATCTTGTACTTTGATTTCCACACACAATACTTCAAAATGCTTATATGAGATTGAGCAGAGGACAGCAACAAAAGAGTGGTAGGAAAATCATTCCCTTTAGTACACCAAATTTTCATTATTCTATTCAGCTTTTTATCTGTACTGATGAGATAGAGGTAGAGATACATACACACATAATGTCGAGAATAAAGAAAATGACCTTGATGAAGATATCCTGAACTTGTTGCTGAGACAAAAGGGCCTTTTTAAAGTTCAAAAGATCCAGAAGACATTGAGAAGCGTCTCAGCCTGAAACAAAATTCTCTGGGGATACAGGAGGTACAGTACAATCAGACTTGTAAGGTTCTATCATTACAGCCAATAAATAAAAGTAGTTTTTATTTTTTCAATAAAAGTAGTTTGAGCCTTCCTATGCAGTTCATTTTCTGGTCTGGTCTATCTAGCAAGGCTGACATATACGTATAAGTGTTCAAATTGTCTTCTATATTCTAATATTAAACATACATACATACATACATACATACATAATACATACATACATACATACATACATACATACATACATACATTAATGCTTCATATTTCAGGCTAAGCAATGTTCTGCAGTCTGCAGAAAATGAATAAGAAACAATAAGACAACAAAAATAAACCCATGAGATAAGAAAAGGAAACTTAAGTAAAGCTAGCTTACTCCAATTCTATTCAATATACCTCTCCATCCCTTCCCATATTCTGTTTCATGCATTACATCTGACTCTTTAATCTAATATTCAATCTGGTTGAAAATAGGTTTCAGAAATAGATTGAAGTTTTAACATAGTTGTTCCTTGATATCTTTATGTAATGCTGGGTCTGATCCAAGATGGAAGGCTATACCAGTGGGTTCATGCTGATGCCCCAAACCTTCTAGATGACTCATCACTGTTTTCTTTATTTTGAGACAGGGTGACACCCCTATAACCTTACTGATTAAACAAAACAAAACTACCATTGTGGCTGCTGGACTTTTAGTCCTCAGAATCTCCAGAGTGTGACCTTCCATTAGTATCCTTGGAACGCTTTGGGAAAAGTTAAAAAACAACTGCTTTTTTCCCTGCTACTGTTTGATAGAAATGGAGCTGCACAAAGTTGTCACTAACATCTAGCTTTTCCTTTTCTAATCACGAAAGTGGAAACACTTTTCTGGAATCTCCACTACTCAGAAAAAAAATGCTATGGTCATCAAGACTGCATCATAACTGGGTCTGAAGCAGTTTACGTTGCTATAATAAAAGTTACAGAGAAGCAAAAATAAGGATAACAAACATACCGAGATAATAAAATACAAAATAATAACAGTATCTCAGACAGATGCACCTCTTCAACTGTATGTAGCACGTATGTTGAGAACAACTGTCTATCAGCATACAATACCTAGAGAGAAGATTGAGTATTTGGCTATTATGCTTGAGTATATCGTATTTTCTAATTAAATTCAATTAATTATTTTGTAACCTTACATATACCTAGGAGTTTATACATGTTCCTCTTTTTCTGTATTTTCTTTTCTTTTCTTTTCTTATTTGACATAAAAGAAAGTCACGTAAAACCTAACACTTTGAGAAACAAACTTGAGATAAAATGCAGACACAATTAATACTGCTCTAAGTGATGGCTCCTCAACAAAGAAAATTAAGCCTTTTACATTTTAAATATAAATGAATTAGAAATTAATGTGAAATAACTATCTAGTTTGGAGTCATGGGATAATATGTTTGGTCCCACTGTTGTATTGTTAGAGAATTTAGCTTATGGTATATCATACATGGACTAGAAATATATACTAACATTTTATCTATATTAGTAAAATACAATAAAATATGCATGTTAAAAAGATCTGTGTTCAAATACCTATGTCTATCCCATCTAACCATTGAAGTGCAGCATTGTTTATATTAGAAAAACAGATACTGAACTGGTATATACCATCAGCTTACAGCCAGTCATGATGCATTTGTGTTTGACATAGGACCCCATAATCACATTGAGTGGAGGATACTATGCCCCATTTATACAGGTAGTCCCAGTAGATGCCGTGTGAGGTGCGAATCCTATTCAGGATTGTCCATTGCTGATGTGGCAGTTCAAAGCCTGACACCTTTTTTGTAGGGTCATTTGTATGTTTTCCTATGTTTCCTTTGTTGGAGAAAATTTGGCCATATTAAGATGTAATGATGAGCTAAAGTGTTAGACTAATGATCTATTATGCATCTTGAATATTTCCTTATAGCTTAGTCCACTGTTTCAAATGGTCAACTGTGTTCAGTAAGAATGAATGATAAAACAAAATATTATTTTGAGGTAGTTATAATTCATGTCCAAAAACATCTTCATTGTTCTCTCACAAAAGGAAGAGATATGCAACAAAATACATTTTACTATTTCTCTTTTATAATCAATGGTTGTTCTTGAGTGGTTTATTTTTCAAAGAAAGAGAGAAAGAAATGAAAAAAGGGAAAGAACTTGGCACACATTCAGAAGTACCTTCTCATCAAAGGTTGTCTATCGTTTCATGAATCACATGTGATGGATGAGATTTATGAATTAGAATCTGTATCAAAAGATTTACAACACACTATATTAGTTATGACATCTTCATGTCTGTGAGCATAAAGTTTCAACAAAATATCTATATCATCATCACAGGAGCATGGCCAACCCATTTTTTTCATTTCACTGTAGCACACCCAATTCCTGTCACAGGATTTGATGAATTTTTGAAAGAATGGGCTTCAGATCAATTAAAATAAACACCACGAGCTGATTTATCAAATCTGTTCTGAATGCTCTCAGAAAAATGTCAAAAATCTGATCCATTGATACAGAAAAGTCAGAGAATTGTGGCAGCCTATGGGATCACAAAACCTTTTCAAAACTGTAATAAATCACCAGAGAAAACAAATGGGACTCCATGTGATAAGATTTCTCTTGACAGCTTAGCCTCAACAAGACATATGTGAGATAAATGGATCCTTTTTCTTTGCTTTCAAATGCCAGTGTACAAAGTTCTCAAATTGTCAAGTTGTGAAATAAAATTCCCCCCTTTTTTGGTGAAACAATAGCATGATTTTAAATAGCCCAATTTCTTCACTGTAAGATATATATCATGTCTACTCTCCTTATGCAGATATCTTGGAGCAGAATCCCAACATTATCTAAAAAGCACCAATTGCATACTTATATGTAGACAACCTTTTTTATAAATGTCTTTGTTTTACCTCCTATATTATGCAAATGATGAACTTCCGTATGCTTTTCTTTTAGAGAGCAGAAAGCTGCTCTTGAACCATATTCTAGTATAACACAGTATCCTTTGATATTTGTAATCATCACCTGCTAGTTTCATGTTTATTAAATGACTTTAAAAATGCAAGAAAAGCCCAGCCTATTATTCTAATTATACCTAGGGACAAATTCCTCTGTTAATAGGGTTATGCAAATTGACTAAAATGCAACTACAAACAGTTCTTATTTTTTAAAGAATAATGTATTATTTTGAATTGCTATCCAGAAAACCTGGACTGAGGCTCAAAAAAGCAGAGGTAAGCACATACATAGTTGGTTGAACATATCTAACATTAAATAGCAATCAGATATTTGAAGAGCATCAAGAGGATGCAAACAATGAAAATGAAAAGCATGAACTACAAACTTTATACTTGTGCTAACTATGAAAGTGGTGGCTACAATTATGAAAAGAATTACATACATTCATGACAAAACTGAAATTTATTATTAATTTTATTATTGGCTGTTCTCCAGATGAATTCAGAAAGACACACAAAGACTGGACCCTCAATGTTATCCTAATTCTAATCCTAATGGCAAATTGGGATGAATTTTGAAAATGCGACAGGCCTAACATTACCAGACTGGCTGCATGATTGACTAAACTTCCTGAGCTTTAAATTATCTGTCTAGTCTCTACTTTACTGTTTAGATCTGCACACACAGACTACTTCGATTGTGTGAGAAACAACACTATGCTGCTAGATTTGCTCCTCATTATTAAAGAAGTAGATAAAATGATGTTTATCCCATCCTTCTTCATAAATGACTCCTTATGTTACAGCTTGAAGTTGAAGAATACCACTCTCACTTTAGTGATAGTTTTATAATATTTACCTGGACAAATGACAGGCAGATGAGCAATTAATTGACAATATTCAGCAGGTGAGAAAGATTATGTGCCAGTTTTTGAATGCCCAGTATGTCTGCATTCTGAAAGACAGGGATCATTCTATCTTTTCAACTTGGTGTTGGTTCATACCAAATGCTTCTTGAAAATTTCCTATCTATTTGAAAGAGTAATGTGGGAACCACTTGAGACTGCAGTAGAAAATGAGACCAAACTTCCAATGTCATTTGGTGAAGCAAATAATATATGGACACCAATAACCATTAAAAACAATAGGGACCCACATCCTATTTCCTCCATTAAGGAGTTTCCTTCCAGATAGCAGAGAGCTGCCTGTCCTCCTTTTCTTTTCTGCATGAAGTGAAAGAGCTGCCCAGAAGCACTAAGACTCAGAGCCTTTAACTCTGAGGAAGGACACTACTGAAAGAGGTGGATGCTGGAGGAGAATGTGCTCATGCTGTGATGGCCTAGAGGTAGAGCTCTTGCCTGACAATCAGGAAACCATGAGTTCATTACTAGGCAGAGGTTAATACTCTCCTGCTTGAGCAGGGGGTTGGACTAGATGACCTCCAAGGTCCGTTCCAACTCTGTTATTCTATAAACCTCTATGCTAAAGGCTCTGAATTTCAGTGCTTCAGGATGCAGAGAATTTGGAAAAGGAGCATTCTGACCCATTGTAAGAATGGGGCCTGCATGCAGGATGGAGTGAGGTGGTAGAAAGATAAATGAACCCAGGTGTGATGGGGCAGGAGAGAGTCCATGTGCTGGTCGGCCTAGCCAGCCAATGCCTCCTACATGCCAGTGGGCACTTAATGATAACAATGGGGGAGAGCTCAGTTTGTGGTCATTGAGCTAGGTGGGAATGTCATTTAATGACTGCAGCAACACATGACCAAAATTCCAGGCTCAATTGTGATAATAAGTTGAGGATTACTCGTATAAATCCACTGAATCGGAAATAGATATGTCCTATAATCATATTAGTAAGAAGTGGTACATTCTGCAATTTTCAACTAAGTCTTCTAGTCCAATTCCCTGCATAGATAGGAAACCCTGTACCATTTCAGACAAATGGTTATCCAATCTCTTCTTAAAAACCTCCAATGTTGGAGCACCCACAACTTCTGGAGGCAAGTTGTTCCACTGATTAATTGTTCTAACTGTCAGGAAATTTCTCCTTAATTCTAGATTGGTTCTCTCCTTAATTATTTTCCATCCATTGTTTTTTGTCCTGCCTTCAGGTGCTTTGGAAAATGGGTTGACCCTCTCTTCTTTGTGGCAGTCCCTTAAATATTACTACTATCATATCACCCCTAGTCCTTCTTTGCATTATACTAGACATACCCAATTCTGCAACCATTCTTCATGTTTTATCCTCCACAGAGAGTTTCTCATCTTTTAGGAATGTTCTATATGAAAGTTCTTCATGAAAAGCATGCAATTATGTTCTGCCATGTTATCCACTAAGCATTATTGAGCAAACATTTGGAAACGTTGATTTTGAATAATTGATTCCTGTTTGTTGATGGAGGGAAACCCACAGGGCTTTTTCCAATAATAATCCAGACTGTTTAAAAGGTTAATTTCTTGTGTACTTAGTTCTTTAGGCTTTGCTTCCTTTTCTTTGCCAAAAAGCTCTGGTAAATACCAGGTAAATTCCAGAATTTATACAATGCTTTATTAACAACTGCTCAGTTGTTCAAACTTTAAAAGGTGCTAAAAAAAGTAACTTTATGACCAATCCTTGAACTTACAACCATAGCAGCATCCCAACATTCAAGTGATTTCGATTCAGGTGCACATTTACAATGACTGCAGTGTCCCGTGGTTACATGATTATCATTTACAAACTTCACAGGAGGCTTCTGACAAGCAAAGTCAATGGGGAAGCTGGCAGTAAGTTTCAAGTTACGGTCACAGGATGTCCCGCTTAACAATGGAAGCTGATTGTTTAATGATCATAATGGAAGTAATGTAAGTCTGGTCACATGACATTTCACTAAACAACATGACACAGTTGCTAGTCCCAATTGCAGTCATTAAGTGAGGAATACCTGTAAACATTCATTTTGGAGTCACTTTGGACCAAACAACACGATACGTTAATTGAATAGACTTGACTAAGTCTGGATTTTTTTTTCTTTAAACATAGGAAGCACAAATTAAAATCTTCCCTGCATAGTTGAAGAAAAACAAATAAATTCGATATAGTTACTACATGATAATTAATAAGTAGTTTCAAACTGTACTATAAGATACTGATGCATAGAAATGCAGTGAACTAAAGAATCATATAAGGATGACCGCGCTTTGAAATAAATTAATAGTGAAATAAATCTAAGTGATCTAATCCACATAATAATTCAATCCCTTTCTTTTCCAATATTATCTTGTCTGCCAAAGTTGGCAAAGTACTACAATGACTTCATGGGTTGCTCTTATTCTTATAGCTTACTATTTACAATCCTATATTTAAAAAAAAATATCTACATACATGTCAGGTTGAAGGTTTGGTCTTTTCCCACTTTGCTTAGTGTTATCACTGTTCACTCTAAGGATACCTGTGAATCCTGGTGAAGTATAAAACTATCCTATCCAACTTTTAATTCCCAGAGACATTCTCCTAACAGCTTTATTTGAACTCTTGTAGTGCACACACACCGGTATCTGAGCTCAGAAAAGCTGTTGGCAAATCCCAGTGAAATTTTTGACAGATTCATCTTTTAGCCTTTGGGAAAGTAAAGGTGCTGCAAGCAAGATATTTGATTAATACCACCAAGAACAGTGTTGCTGGCACAGCTGGCATATTGGTAGGGGAAAAAAATCACTAACTCTAAAACTGCCATGTAATTTTCACTCAAGAGTTCTTCTCTTTTCTTGACAGAAAATTTGCACAGGACGACAAACTAGCCTGACAGAGGACAAGTCAGCCAGCTGTTGAAGTATCTCTAAACATGACAGATCACTATGTTTTAACTCAGATTAATTCACTTATTGCAGGCAGACCTAAATCACTGCTCATTGTCAAATCAGATGTCACCACCAGCAAATCATGTCAGGTTTGTGAGCAAAACTATTACCAGATTGCAACACCTACTATAACTTGGGGCGTTCATTGAATTCTGGAGATGTTGAGGCTGATACTCATTTAAAAACAACCATCCAGATTTCTCCATAAATTGTTTACCTGTCTATATATTTTGCAATTCTTGTATAGCAAGAATCTATATTTCCTCAGGAAAATTGTGAAATTGAAAATCTGATTTTAATTCCCTCCATCATTCTAATAAATAAGGCAAAGTCCTTTCTCCAGTAATGAAGATTCATAAGATACAATAACGAACAACCTTAAGAGCATGCCTACAATGGTCCTCATCCGCATCTTAATTTATATTTGCCATTAATTAATATGCCAGCCTATTATCTCTACCACTGCTTATAAATCAATTTAAATAAAATAAATCCCACTATCGGTATTTGCATTTTATTTATTCAAAAACTCTGGAATTTTGCAAAATCCCAGATTTATTTTAGGAAAAAATAATGAAACAATTGAAGCGCACCCTCACTATAATTGAGTATCATTAACACACTGATGATTTCGTATACCAAACTGACAGTTGACCTCTCCAGTAATGTCATATGTATGTTAAAAAGCAGGGGAGAAAGTAGTGAACCTTACAATCCTCCACACTCTGCAATCTCTCCCCAATCTCTACGGCCAGTCTCAAAAGGATTACGAAAAGTGCATTATTCCCATCCAGATCATGAAAAAGGACATCCCAAGGTTGACTAATGCCATTTCCTCTTATGCCAAAATATGACTATTGAATGAAAAGGGTTTACATACTTTTTTTTACTATGGAATGCATACAATATGCATATCTTCCTTCTCCCTTTTAAGAGCTAATGTTCAAATTCCTAAACAAACTTTGGAATTATCATATCAATCACCAGTCTTTTAAAATCTGAGAACAGTAATGGCATAAAGTTAACTTTTCTATCGTTTTTGCTAAATATTTGTAAATATGCAAATCCAAATGGCTTTTAGAAATTTACAATGAACTTTGTAAATACTGTGGTTTTATAATGAATGTAATTAACAAAAGAGAATTATTAGACCCTTGCTCAAGTTCATACAGGTAGCTCATGACTACTCATCCACTATAATGGTAATGTCTTTTGCATACACAAGCTTAAGTTTCATTGAAAAAGTTATCATTGCTATAACTGACAGACTTCCAAAATTTAAAAGTAGGTTATCATTTCTTCTCTTCTAGGAAAATCTTCTATTTGAATTGGGACTTTATTACTTATTTGACCCAGAGTTGCCACTGATTTATTTATGTGATGGCACCACATTTCTTGTTAAGCATTCAAACTTGTTTGAACAATGTAATAGTACCTGCAAGATAATTATTTCAAAAGACTGGATGAAAATGAAAATGCTGTTGTAAGGTTCACTAGTAGCTTTTTTGCACAGAAGAAATGAAGACTGAGGGATATCAAAAGAGGAAGAGATCCTAATGTAAGTGTTCCCTGGGCATTGTGAGTTTGAAGAGATTGTTATTCCACTGTCCTTATCTAGCACTCAAGTTGTTGAATCCTTTTTCCCCCCAATGCAAAGCATATTAAATACAGTGGTACCTCGGTTCACGAACGCTTCTGTTCACGAACAACTCGGTTCACGAACAGAAAAGTTCATAAAAAT
>JAOYMU010000001.1:112016063-112026630 GCA_025802295.1 Psammodynastes pulverulentus | reverse complement strand
GTGAAGGCAAGCTGACGATGCCCACCCCAGCCACGCCCACTCTGGCCATGCCCACCCAGCCCTCCAAGGCCAAACACAACCCTGATACGGCCCTCAATGAAATTGAGTTTTGGAAACAAATGGTTCCTATTCCAATGTGTTTTTTATATCCTAGTAGGAAACTAAGTGATTTTTTTAAAGTATATTTTTAAAATATTATTTTCTTTTTTCTTTTTCGTTTGCTTCAATCCAAGTGGACTGCCCAGCAACCACTTGGACTGAAGAGGGTTTTATATGTTAATAAAGGGGAGAAGGATTCTTTAAAACATCATTATATTACCATTCCAGGGAATATCTTTGAACACAATATTCTCCCTGAACTTCTCAATACTTGGATTATAAGCCATTTTACCCCCCCCCCCAAATCCTGTTACTCTGACCTAAACTCCAGTTAGAATGAGGAATTACCAGTAAAGTAGGCTATTTTAATGATATATTATTTTAAACTAAGCCTTCACCATCTGTTGTTCTCTCTAATTATGAATGCAAAAAGAACATATTTCACAATTACTTCAGTTAAAAGAAAGATATATATGGTTTAAATGAATATATGTGTTGCTGCCCAATGCAGCAGGCATCTGTGATGTTTTCTTTATAATTCAGACTATGATCAACAAGAAAACTGCTCACCCCTGATTAACAGACTCAGTGATATACTAAACTTTCTCCTTGGCAAACAGATAATTTTAATTAGAACTTTCTACTCTTAATATATAATTATATTATAACTGGAATTAAGCATTACTTTGAATACAGGGTTGTCACCAATTAGATATGTAGCATCTGATAGCAGCTAAAGTAATAATTAGAGTAGTATTTTTATTTATCATGCTTCTGTAAGTGTAGTACAGGATAAAAACAGCAATTAATATGTAATATGATATAAACAATTATATAAATAATATAATAATCATAAGGTAAAGAGCTTCAAGATTAAAAGCCCGATGAGATATAATAACATTAATATCTGTACATTTATTTATTTCTAATTTTAATTGTTAATAGCTTTGCAGAGGCTCTGGAGAAAAAGATTTTTTAAAAAGTTTAAGTATTCTGCCTCTAAACATAATTATGAGGAGTCAATTTAAAAAAAAAACCTGGAGTCTGGTTTGAGGGGGGAAAATTCATTCTAATCTGTAGTGGCTATTCTAATTTGTGGGAAAACCAATTGGCCCTATCTCTCCCACAGACTCATAAACTAGACACAATCTGTTGGCAAGCAGTGGAAGAAGTAGAAATAAAAGGTGGTTGGAATTAAATAAGCAAAGTTCAGAATAGTTTGAATAACAGTGTTTCACCACTAGCAAAGACAAGGCCATACTGGGCAGGCCATATTAAAAATGTTGTCTTCATGTTGCTTGATGAAAGTTTTGTTTGAGTGTATTTTTAATGTGATAGACCCTTTATCCATTGTCTTTGTGCTCATGCAGATGGAAAAGTAATTTAAATTGTTTTCATAAAAATAAATAAATAAAGCGAAGCAGAATGTTAGCTTTGCAAAGAACCATTATCTATGAAGGATACATCACTATAAAATGCAAATCTAGCTGCTTGATAATTCCTTTTAAATGATATCCAACTGAACTAGAAAGACCTCTCAAACTTTTTCTCTTTCAATAAACAACAATATTATAACTGCATCTTGGTGAAAATTAGCTTTGGTCTTTCAGCGTAGGTACTAATGCTTTATAATTGTTAAAAGTGCAATGTTAGCAAAACAAGAGTTTCTCCATGAACAGAATTCAACGCCCTTAATTACTTCTCATTTATAATTTTCTTATATCATTTTGGTAGTAATTCAAATTAAATTGTGTGTGTGCAGGGGCATCTTTTGGAAGGAGGGGGTTTCAAGAAAATCAAAATCATAGCAATAAGTGTGTGACTGAATCCCTGCCATTTTTTCAAATAAATGAAAATGAGACGGTGCTTTGATCATGTAACTGAAGTCACCATCTTGACTTTTTTGATCTTCTCAGTTGACCCTTCTCTGTGAATGCATCTGTGTGTGTTTCCACAAGAACATGCAGTGAAGAAATCCAAAGGTGAATAGCAAGATTGGAATAAAATAATGCAGAATATCTAAAGCATATTTATAATATTACAATAATTTTAATGGGAAATATATTTAAATAACACCTGTAGTGCAGCAGTATATTGAATAGAGTACAATATTACTATGAGAAATCATGATTTGTGGTCTAAAGGCAAGCCAGTACTAAATGTAAAGAAAATACTGCTCTAAAATATATTTGGTCTCCAAACGTATTTTGGGAATTGTGGCCACAACAGCTTTACATAAATCCATCTTGTGTGCCAATTTTTCCCATTCCTGAATCAGGAGATTCTACTCAAAGGTCATTAATGCTTTAGTCACCCCTTGGTTGAATTACAGTACTACAATGCACTCTACATAGGACTGTTTTAAAGAGCATAGCAAGAGCAAGAGCATGTAGACTATATACCACTTCATAGTGCTTTACAGCCCCCTCTAAGCTGTATGTCAGCATATTGCCCCCAACAATCTGGCTCCTCATTTTACTGATCTCAAAAGGATGGAAGGCTGAGTCAATGTTGAGCTGGTCAGGATTGAACTCCCAGCTGTGAGTAGAGTTAGCCTGCAATATTGCATTCTAACTACTGCGCCATCCCAAGCATTCAGAAACTGTAGAAATATAGCAGGAGTAATTAGGGATGCAG
Organism: Psammodynastes pulverulentus; assembly: GCA_025802295.1. Taxonomy (NCBI): domain Eukaryota; kingdom Metazoa; phylum Chordata; class Lepidosauria; order Squamata; family Psammodynastidae; genus Psammodynastes; species Psammodynastes pulverulentus. The sequence continues at coordinate 112,023,894 of JAOYMU010000001.1, read as the reverse complement.
CATAATATGCCCACATAACAATAGTGCTTTATGAGTTGCACCGACTCCTAATAGGGTTCAATTCAAGCAACTGAATTCAAAGTACTAATTATCTCCTATGAAAACCTGAGTAGCATAGAACTGGGTTACTAGTGGAATTAGTTGGTTCCACTCATCCCATTAAATCTAGCAAAATGGGGATGCTTTGGGTCTTTCTGTGAAACAGGAAAGGGATGCAGTAAAAGGGTCTTGTCCGAGGAGTGTCTGCCTTATCAAATAACATATTTTGTGAGAGTCATATGATACCCAACCAAGATAGCTCTCCGGAAGACCTTAAAGATATGGCCTTTCACTCAGGTGCTGAGGCCAAGATGTTAATGAAGCCTGATAATATATTGTAATGAATCATGAGAAGTTTATTAGAAGCCTCACTTGCATTATGTCATTGTTTATTATACTGTGCTTTTTATATTGTATGTGTTGTTAGCTATCCAGAGTCATTAGATTATAATGGGCAGCAATATAATTTCTATAGCTACCTACCGACTTAAAAATATATAGCACTTTTTGACAGGGTTCTGTTAATTAACTGTCCCTTCCTGCTAATTATGCCACTGTACACTGATCTAAATTGTTTAATATATTCTTATTTCTGCAATAGAATCTAAGATGATGTTGATTTGCAGGCAAAATCTATATAGCAAGGATAAAACTGCTATTTGAAAGTTGTCTGATGTTTCATGCAAAGCTAGCACAGAGAAGTCAACTAGAGGGATCAGTTTTAATTTATATGCTAGGTTTTACTAGGATTAAGGTTTTAATAGTCTGATGACCGGCTATAGTTTGAAACTCTTGGATTGCTTTAAATTCCAGAAAGTAGTAGGTATCTAAGTGAAAAGCTTTCACTAAGTTGATATGCTGTAACAGGATAAATTGCTACTGAATTGTATGATTTCCAGAGACTTTATTCACATTTGATAATGCCCTTTGATAAATGCCCCTTGATAAATACAGTCACATTACTTATCTTCTTTTCAACAATTTCAAAATACAGTTATTACTTTTCTATGTAAGGTATATAATAATGTAGGTATTCCTTCTTTAAAGATGAGCTGAACCTCTTTCAAATGTGATTTTATTCACCTGGTAATATTAGAATTTTGTTTGCATCTTTATTCTAATGCTCGAACATCTATGGAAACATGAATGCAAACTTCCAAGATTTTTAAAAGAGAGAAATTAAAACTACTTTTTAAAAAAGTGTATATTGATAAAAAAAAGATATGTAAGGTAATGTGGAGCGAGATTTTGTGAGGGAGGAATAAATGGCTGCCATATGCAATTAAAATTTCCTGTTGTGGGAGTTAGATATTAAAGCACTGACCTTTCAGAGGATGCCTGTTCATGCTGAACATGTATGATTGAAGTAGTTTCTACAGTTTTACTACCAGAGAGATCACACAAAAGATCACAAGATACTCAGTGCAAAAAGGATTATAAATGCCCAGAATTAAAACTATCACGCATTGGACATTTTTCTCAGGACTTAAAGAGCAGGAACACCCAAAGCTGATTTTTGTGTTTGTGTAAGGGTGGGGAGATTTGATTTACACAGCACATAGTGTACATCTGTCTGTGGACCTTTTACAAAAGAAAACCACATAGAACATTGATAAACTGAACAGAATAGCTTGTAAATGTTGAACTGAGAATACTATAATACACTTTCTTTTCCCCTCTCTATATTTTACCTCCTAAAAGATCTTCATTAAATTACCTGTGCTTCAGATCTATAATTTAGATGAGAATTTAGATCTGAAGCACAGGTAATTAATAATTTAGACTGCAGACATACTTTCTTCTTTCTTCCTCACCCCATTTGGCAACTTCCGCTTGATGCCTTCTCAAACTGGGGCTTCACAGAGGGGTTAGTGTACATTCCAGATAAACAGGCATGTTTTGTAGGTAGATCTTTTTTTTTTTATTAAGTATTGAGCATGCAGTGCTTTTTACAGTGGAAGTATATCCCACAATGCAGAAATGTCTGTTCATTCTAAAATTAATTAGAAGATTAAGTCTGAATGTTTTCAAAACAGTGGCCTGGTTTACCTTTACAGGGTACTGTTGGATTAACCCCCCATCACTGTTTCACAGCTGGAATATAAAACCAGGTAAGAAGACAATATGTAACACACTTGTCAATGGGACTCCTAATCCCACTTTAGCCTGCAGGAGGATGCTACTTCTCTCCCCCATCTCTCAAACATAATGGCTATTTTATGCCTATGTAGGTTAATATGGATTTCACTAACTTCCAATATCCTTGCTTAAATACAAGCATATCAGCTTTCTGTCCCGAATTGTTTTTTTCCCTGCCTTTTAAAATATAAAGTGGTAAATTACAGTGAAAACTTCAAAAATTAATTCTAAATACCCATGCTGAGGACTAGGTCATACATTTACTTCAGAAACAAATATAGTGGTTGACAATTTGTAACTATTATTCATATTATTGCCCAATCACATTGTATTTTATAATGGAGCATAAAAACAATATTTCTCAAAAGCATTTTAAAAATTTTTTTTAGCCTTATCTCATGTTCAATTTACATTCCATTTAATTTAAAAAAGAAATCAATGAACAAAAGCCAGAAAAATATATGCCCAGCTCAATTAAGGAAGCAAAGAAAAATTAATTTACTTATACAATTTAGGTCTAATGGCTAATAATATATCAATAATAAGATATGATATGAACAAGAAAAAACTAAATAAACTAAGCACAAAAAAAAGTACATAACCAGGATGGTGGTCTGGCCAATAATACACACACACACAAATCTCATATAGGGTGCCATCTACCCTATTCTAAGGCCTGGGAGAACAGCCAGTTCTTTAAGGCCTTCACAAAGTGGGAGTCCTAACGATTTCAAGAGGAACCTCATTCCAGAGACCAGGTGCTGTGAGAGGAAAGGTGAACTTCTTGAGTCATGAAAAATAACATTGTACCTGATAGAACTGAATGTACCAGCCCTGTCAGCATATACCAGCCAGAGAACCACAAGATAGATGGTCCCTCAAATAACCAGTGTCTAAATGATGCAGGGCTTTATAGATCATAACCAGCATTTGTTACACTGCTAGGGACAACTTGTTTGGGTCAGTCTTTTCTAAATTGCTTTCTAGATGTATTAGTCTATAATGCTTGTAGTCCATTATCGCACTGATGGAAGTATCAGGATAAATAAACACACATTTACTTATTTATTTGTTATTTTTTTAAAAAAACATTTCTATACCTCTCTATCTTAAAACACAATTCTCCGTGGCTCACAACAACAACAATAACAACAAAAAACAACATCTAACCTAAAACATCACCTGGGTAAAAAAAAAAAAACAGGTCTTGAACCTGGAAGCCTAAAAGAATGGCAGTGCAAACTTCTAAATGAGATAAGGATACCTAAAAATGGAGTAAACAATATAAGCCTGATCTTCTAAAACATTTTTTTGTCATTTGAGTTATAAAAACTAAGTTATTACATTATATAATTGGAGTACCAGCTTTCCTAATTTGATAGTATTTAAAGAAATTTTGTGAGATGTAACTAATTAAATCAAATGCTATGAAGATGTCCTTCCTGACAACCACTTCTTCTGTTCCTTTGTGTATGATAGCTGAATCAATTGTGAGGCTAAATTCAAATATTATTCACTGTATTTGTGTCCTCTTCATAGTACCATATCATAAACCAAATGTTAACCCACAGTTTGAATTAGGATGAGAATATTCTTGGTCTAAGACTGAAATCCACTCAAATTTTAACTATTTCTACTATATCGGAGAGTACTGCAATCTCCACTAGATGTTTTCTTGTTATGTACCTCATTTTACAAACCCCACAAAGAATCTGATTTTCCAGGAAAGCAATTTTCTTTGTTCAGCATACAAAATACAAATTAACTGATGGGTATAATATTTATAAAACAAGGGGTGCTTCAAAACATTAATTATACACCATGCACAAACACGGGACTGCGGTGATTTTACATATGTAATACCCCAGCAAAAATTATTCTTCCAAGTATTATAATCTTAAATAGCATTTACTGTATTGCAAAACACAGCAGGTGGCAAAATGATTCTGCATTGTGGACAAACACATATGTTTGTTGAGCCAAACATTTAGAATAGATAAACCTATTTTCTAGACCTAGGTTTAATGGAGTAGAAATGAATGGAAAGTCAACTAAATCATTGTGCATATGCTGGAAGGAAACATGCTGCGTCAAGTGAACTTGGTAATATCAAATGCTGTGCTTAAAACAACATAAAAGCAGAGCATAAGTCTTGCCACAATGAATGGTTTTCCTCCACTTCCTCCCATTTACTGCTTTCAAGGATATGACAGTACCAGACTGAACATCATAGAGATGAAACACAAAGGGAAAAAGCAAGAGCTCAGTCTTTTTCAGTCTGAAATCAATGGACAGAGAGAGAACATTAACCAAGAGGTTAATAAAAAGAGTTTGCCCTAGACAGTAACATAAAGAGCTCTGATATATCTTCCTTCCACAAAAAAAGCTGTTCATAATGCCAATTTTCCCTGGCACTTGCAATACGTTTTCCCATCTCACTTTTTGCTTTGTCCCAATTTTAGGCTTGCATTTTATTTTCCCATTTCCTATGTGCTACTCTCCTGTTCCTTTTCCTACCTTGATGTTTACAGAGACCTTTCCTAGAAGTGCAGGATTTGAAGAGAGTCTCTCTCTTTATTTTCATAGCAATGCTCATACTTCTTTCACAGGGAATAGACAAGTTTACCTAGATTTTTTAAAAAAATGAATGCAGCCTTTTGCTCATCAGCAAAGTATGCCTTTTTGTAGCCAGGAATAAGTTAATAAAACAGGGGGAAAGCTTGCTGCCTTTTTTTAAAAAGAAAGCTCCTTGGGGTTATAAACGAACAATGTTGTTTTTTCTTCCCAGCGTGCAAGGATTTAATTAAGTGATAACAGTCACCTTGGGGTGGCTGCAGAAGGCAATAATATCTAGGTGAAGAAAAATGCTGAAGAGAGTTGAGTACAGTCAATTTATCTTCAGAGAAGGCAATAAATGAACAAAGGATAGGTATTTGGCTGATTGTTTTGGAATGTTTCCATTAATGATAAGTATCAAAATAAGAAAAGGACAAAGATTTGGTATTTTCAGTATCTGAAAAGTATTAAATACAGAAGGAAAGGAAGGGATAAATCGGCATGAGATCATGTCCTGGAGTTTAATTGCAATTTGTTTGGTAATTACTCAGACTTAACATGGAACAAGGGAATTTTAATATAGACAAAAAGGAAAATACATTTTAAAAAATGTTTTAGGGAGCATATTATATAGAATACAGAGTAGATATCAATCTGCTGCGGAGAAGGGTAGGAAACAAGTATACAAGAAAAAAAAAAACTATAACAGGGATCCAAAATCATGACCCTAAGAACTGGAAAGCTGTTTATAGAAATAGAAGTGAAATAAGCAATATGTTAAAATGTGATGACAGGTATGTGTTTTGTCATTTCGTAAATATTAGGAAGAAAGGAGAATTGAAAGAAGGGAGGGTCACGATAGAATAGAAAGCAGTCTGAAGCAGTCCTTCTAAGGCTTTACCCATCCCTCACTTTTCCCAATAGAAATATAAAGGTTGGGTAAGACCATCAGTTCAAGCTGCTGCTTGGATACCCTAAAACAACAATTGTGGGAAGTCATGTGGTATCTGACAGAGAAACTGAGAGAGAGCAAGGAGAGGGTGGAGGGGAGGAAAGGTGAACATTGCTTAATGATATCATCTAGTCCCCAAAAGTCAAATTGCCTCTTTCCTGAGAGGTCACTGTGTGGATGACCCAGGAGGCGAAGTTGAGATGGTGATTGGCAAAAATACATTTTCATAGCGGCACACAACTTATGGAATGCATTGTCTTATTTTGTGGTAACTTTTTTATTTTATCTGCTTTTTAGTTCTCTTTTAACCTGCAAGGTAAATAGGTATCATTGACTTTATAGATCCTGCGCTAATTAAAATTGTCTTGAATTTAGGTTTTATGTCACCACATATTTTATTGTTTTTAACTTCCTTACTTTTAACTATAAGGCATCTTGGGAAGGGCAGCTTCCAAAAAGATTAATACAAAAACAGGAAATGTAAATGAAGGAAATCCTTTTGGTATATGGAATGCAAGCGTTGTTATTGATAACCTTTTGCAAATTAATGTTAATGGATGCAATTTTGGAAATATCACATCTTTATCATTGTAAGAGAATAGGATCTAAATGGACAGTCCAGGCTCTTTAGTGTGAAGATGATTAACTTGATACCATATCTTTGTGTTCTTAAATACATCTAAACATATCCAACTTTGTGGTTTGGGTTTAGCTAAACATTTCCTGAAAATCCCATGAACAAACCACAGTAATTCAGATAGGAAGTCACCTACATAAATTGTCCATGTGAAACTTTTTATTCCATGTAGATACATTGACCTAAGACCTAAACTAGACATCCTGAACATCAATTCATCCTGTTCCTCAAATGACAGACAAATCAGCACTTTCAAACCATAAGCCAAGCAATTCAATAGGGAGTGCAATTCTCTTCAGAACAGAAATAATTCAATTAACCCAGGTAGAAAACACACAGAAACATTATATTCACCAGGATAAAGGTCCCAATCCATGAAAATTAACATATTTGCCATTGACACTAGTCACTGATACTAATGGGAAACTGACTGAACCAGTCCTTCCCCTATTTGCATTTCTCTGTTGTAAAGTTTTCCTCAACTGTATAACTGCTAAATTATTAAATTTCGATGCCATTCAATTCCCAGTGACTCTTCACTACAACTCTTATATATTTTGATGCCATTATCTATTTTGAAATCACATCCTGGTGCTGCAGGCATGATAATAATGTTCTCATGTTATTGGGTCTTAATTTCTTGACTACAACAGAAAAAGCAAACAGTTTGACTTTTTAATAATGTTGTGTCAGTAGAGGGTAATGAAGTAGCTTTGAACATAAAGACATTTTTTGTTGTTGGAAAATGAACTATTAAGTCCATCAACTGATTAATACCTATGTTATTTGATGCCAACATCAGGCTTCCGTGTTAGTCAAGGAATCAATTCTCAATTTTTAAACTTTTATTAGGGTGAACAAAGATGTTTTGAAATTTATCACTTAAAAATCTCCGGTTTGTTTCTATTAAAGTTTTTTTCACAATATTGTATAATGAAAACATGAAAGTGAAATAATTGTGAATAACTTAATGAAATATATTTAACAATGAACGTGTTATTTCCTTTTTTATTTCTATTGCAAAAGGCTCATGGTACCTGGCCAACGTTGCTTGGGTTTGGAAGTGGAATCTCAGGGATAACAATTGGAGTGAACAGTTCCCCTCCCACAAAAGCATTTTAGAAGATAAAAATGGTAAACTATTATGTATTTTCATCAAAAAGAAAAGTGCTTCATCTTGTATAGTATTAAAACATGACAAAAGAAAAAGAACAGACTTTTCCCCATTTTGGGCTACAACAACTCTATGAACTAGGATAATCTGACTATTGCAAAACCAGTATTTTTGGGTGAGTGGAACTCTTGTTTCTTCTTGGATCATGCACAAAATTCCACTGCAACTGGAAGTATATTTGCCTACTCCTCTGTACAAGTGCAGATCCAAATGCATTGCTTGTCTAAGACATGCTTTAATAATTTAGAATTGGCATATTTCTCATGCTTATTCTTACTGAGAATCTTAATTCAACTACTAGTAGTTTATTATTTTTGCTCAATTGCTAAGTGAT
>JAOYMU010000001.1:111974374-111986092 GCA_025802295.1 Psammodynastes pulverulentus | reverse complement strand
TAAAGTTGCCAAGTTTGGGAAACACTGGCGAACGTTTTTCTTTTGGCATGCTGAACGCATGTGCATGTGCATGCTGGCACCCACAATTCAATGCGTGTGAACCCCCCATGCTCCCCATGCCCCTGCGCCTGAGCACATGACCCTTCAGAGGGCCTCTGGAGCACGGGGGAGGCCATTTTTGCCCTCCCAGAGGCTCCAGGGAAGCCCCTGGAGCTTGGGGAGGGCAAAAAACAGGCCTCCTGGAAGAACCAGAAGTCAGAAAATGGGCCCGTTTCCGGATTCCAGAGGGCCTTGGAGCCTGGGGGAGGGCAAAAATGGAGGCCCTCCAGAAGCCAGAAACAGAGGCCCTCTGGAAGCCAGAAACTGGCTAAAAATCAGCTGGCCAGCAGGGAGGCCGTGCGCACATGCGCGACTGGGTGACAGCTTGCGTACCCACCAAGATGGCTCATTGTGCTACAGGGTACAGGTAAGCTGGGGGGGGGGCTACAGAGTACAAGATCCGTGGGATCTCAGATTTTGTAACAGGACTCCTAGGAGAAAAAAACGGGGAGAAAGACTTACTGGAACAACTTCTGACTTTTCTTGTCAGCTTCCCTATTGACTTTGTTTGTGATCACAAATGGTGATTATTGGGATGTTGTAATTGGTGTAAGTGTGAGTTGGTTGCAAAGCACCCAAATCATCATCACATGTTTGTGGGGGTACTGCAATGGACAGAACCTCAAGGATCATTTGAAGTAGCGCTCATTCAATGCCATTTTAACTTTGAATGATCGCTGAACGAGTGGTCATAACTCAAGGACTTTCTCTATACAGAAAAGTTCACAAATAAAAAGGAGCTTAGAAAATGTGTCTTGATACTAATTGGACATTGGAATTAATATATAGTCATCAGGAGGATTTCCATATGACAGTGGCATTTTAATTAGCCATGGCTTTGTGCAAGGCCATTTTATTGCAGTGAATTATGGATAGTAATTATATTTTATCTGTTCTATCATTTATCTTCTAGATTGTCCACTCCACTACCCCTGTTTTTGCAACTTTTCCCAATCCTTTTCCCAATTGTTAGTTGTTTGAGGTGAAATAATCCAAGCAAGTTTTCATCATTCTCTTCCAACTGAATTCTGGAACATATGTACCTATATCTGTATGCTGATAAAAAAACATAGGAAAATATGTTGGGGATTTTGTATCCTTTTCCAAAGAGGTTAAGGAAAGGAGGCAGAGAATACTGCTCTTAAAAGGGAGCCACGCTGATAGAATTAATTCCTACTAAAACTCGACTCAACCAAAGAGGCAGCTTTAGTTTAATACTTTTCTTCCCCAAAGAGATTTTTTCTTTGATCTCATTGTCCCAGAAACACCATAGTAAGAACTATGCTACAAAACTGAATATCGTAACTTCAGCATATTTAATCAGAGTTTTTATCATCATTCATCTGTGAATATTTTGGACTCTGCACTGTAAGTAATTATACGATTTCAGCATGTAAAAGTCATTTCTCAGAGGACTCATTTCTCATAAGAATTCTTTGCTAAATTTTTAATGATCATTCTGCTTGACAGCCTGATCTTCCACATTGTCAGTCACTTCTTATTACTAAAGAGAATGAATTCATTGATGCAGTGTTATCAAGTGGAAGCATAAATAAATATTGTTTCCATAGGTTCTTAATAAATATTTGATGACCATTATAAAGTAGGCTGTATGCTTCCACTGCAAAGTAGTTATATATTTTAAGAGGAAAACATCATGTTTCCATAATGAAAAGTAAGAAGGGGTAATTACTAAATCAGTAATAAAATTGGTAGCTACAGAAATCAATTGCCATGCCAAAGTATCACAATGAGATATTAAATATAAGGACAAAAATAGGGACCATGTATCTTTGTAAAATCCTTTGCCAAATAAATAAATCTTTTGAAAAACTAACATTTAAGGGACTGCCCACAAACTAGCTGGAGGGATGTGTGTGTCAAGCTATTCTCCAAAGCACCTCAAGGCAGAACAAGAAGCAATGGATGGAAACTAATCAAGGAAAGAACCAACCTAAAAACTAAGGAGAAATTTCCTGATAGTTAATTAATGACTTGCCTCCAGAGGTTATGCCTTCTCCAACAATGGAGGTTTTTAAAGAAAAGACTGGACAACTTTTTGTCTGAAATGGCATAGGCTTTCCTGCTTGAGCAGGGGGTTGGACTAGAAGACCTCCAAAGTCCCTTCCAACTCTTATTCTGTTAGGTGCATGAGATAGGTTACACTGCCAAGTGTCATATGATTGCAGCAATGTGCAATCAAATATATATTTGACTGTCTTGTCTCACACAGACTATTCTAATTGTCAGGTTAGGGACACTAAACTGCAGAATATTTGGGTCAATGTATAAAAGAGCGATCAAATAAATGCTTGAAATTCTGCATAAACCAGAATATAAACACTGATATTAATTTGATTAAGACTGTCTATGAATGCGAATTATACTATCAGGAAAAAAGTTTATTTGATCATTTGTGAAACAGTGAGAATTATCTTTACTGAACTTTTAAAAAGATAAGTTTTTGTTATTAAAGCAACTGAGGAAAAATTCACCATGCCTACAAATAATAATACTGAACAAATACTACAACCATTTATGCCAAGCTGCAGAATTCTAATTCTGAGAACAGATTCATTCTAAAATTACTAAATGCAATTAGTAAATTACTAAAATTATTGAATGCTAGCTGCTAAAAGAAAAACATCTTGCAATCTAAAGTTGCATTAATAAACATAAGTTACAATGTAATATGTTTCTTTAAAATTTTCAAATTAACCCAGAACAACAAATATGGAGAAAAGGTCTGCATCTGGCAGAGTTATTTGTTTGGGTATAAGCATCTCTAAAAATAAAGTCAGCTAAGGAATTATTTTCCTACCAAGTCAGCATCACATTAATTGAAGCCTATTGAGATCTGCCCTCCAGAAATTGTATTGACTAGAACAAGAATTTACAGTTCTCACCTGAGCATCAGCACTCTCTGAGAAGATGCACTCCCACGGACGTTCCTAAGAATGAATATAGTCACATAGCCTTTCTCCTCAATGGACTTCCATCACCAACGTGTTTCCCTATCCAATAGCAATGTAATGGCAGAAAAAATATCCCCTCCCCATGTCTCTCTCTCTCTCTCTCAAATACATGGCTGATCCCTACAAAAAACAGCCAGCAATTATACAGTCAAATGTTGTCTAAATAAGTAGCTCCAACCGCCCCATAAATTCATAATGGTGAACTTTCAGTGAATAATTGATTATCCAAATTTCAGTGTGAAATCGATTTGAGCTTGCCTTCTAAGTGTGTGCCAGCACAGTCTCTCTCACCAGTTTTCCCTTCCTCTATTACTTACCTGCCAACATGGAGATCTTGCAACCCTTCCAGCCATACATTTATTCAGCAGTGAGATGTTCCCGCATCTATTCTATAGTGTCAAAATATTTTTGTGCATATGGTTTTATAGACAAATATTTCCACAAAGATTCCACAGCTGAGCAGCGAGGCTACATTTTCAGTATTCCCTGTATTGTTGGCATCAAATCATATTAGGAATAATAACTGTCGGTAACAAAGTCCCAAGGGAGAGTTGTATCTTAATAAAAAGTAGACTTCAGAGGGAATAAAGGGAAGTGAGGAGAGCAGCTGGGGTGGGGGAATTTTGAGCAGAACCAAGTCAGCAAGCATGTTCCAAGGTTTTCTTAAGAAAATATACTTTTTGTTATTTTGCTACATACAAGTTTGAGTAATTTATAGTTTGTCCCTTGTTAGAAAGATAATGGCTCTGTAGGTAAAGAAATGGGATGGCCAGCTATAGAGTAAAAGAGCATTCTTTCCTGGAGATGGTAGAAACAATTCAGATTGACCAAAATGCAAATATTTCTTAGAGCTGAAGTAGTAAACCTGGGTAATAAGTGCACAATTCCGACCTAGTGTATTCTATGGCTTGCTATTATTTCTCTTAAAAAAAGAGTTTTACATTTAGCCAGATCTTTAACCCATTTAGGAAGTTGCTGATCACAGAAACCCAGTAGCAATATGGGGTTTCAGGAAAAGGTTCTATATAGAGTTGCCAGAAGCTGGGCAGGTGAATTTTTGGATGCAAAGCTTGTGTTGTGCTACTGATCTACAGCTCTCCCCCATCATACCCCATCACCACCCTTTTCCTAGACATAGATACTACTGTTGGTTCAGAGAGTCTAGTTTAGCAATAAGGCTGCATCTATTATCACAGCAATACAACACTGCTATCATCACAGTGGGAAGGGTAATAGAGCAACATTCAGTGCAGCAATCTACCCAGTTGTCAATAAATGAAACTATCAGAGTTAATGAAGTTGTTGCACATGTATCAATAGCAAAACAGATTTCTAAGGGAGTGCAATTATGAGTTATGATATGAAATTCTGTGACCCTGTTTCTGCATCTCTTTCACTTTGTCTACAAAAAAGCTTTAAATGTGTAGTGTCAGTACTTTTTTGAATCCAAGACTGCAGTTATCCAAGACTTCAGTTATCTCTTTTTATTGTTTAATAATATACCTCTATCAAATCCACATTTTAATCAGAAATTGGAGATCCTTAAAACTCCCATAATAAACAATTTTGTATAGTTTTCCTAGCTACTGAGATCATTTTAAATTGATACAAATTGACCCAAACATTTGATCCAATATGCTGGTAGTTTCCAAAATTGAACAAAGCACAGTTTAATAAGCATACCTGACTTTATTAATTAATTTTTGCTTCAAACATCCTAAGCACCTATGTACCTTACAGGATGGGTCAAAAAAGTCAAGATGGTGGCTATGATTGCTTGTTTATATCCCCAACACTTTTATGAATGTGTTGCACAGATGCACATAAAAAAGGAATAGATCATGGCTATGAACCTCACTTTCGTGATTCCCTTCTCGCCCCCAGCAGAAGTAAAGAATTTGATCATTACATAGATTTGCTATTTTATGCAGATTACTGAATATTAATATTTACAGATAAATTGTTATTATCTGTGTTATTTTTCATCTGCTAAAGAAAAAGAAAACAGACACAATGAGAAAAATGCACATATAACTGGAAAAGATGATAGGATAGCTACTTATCAAAGGTTCTTTTTGAGATGCTGCAGTTTGTCAGAAATGGGGTTAATTCCATGTTCAATGATATAACTGAAGTAACATTTACCAATCCGTTGTGGATAGAATAGAAAGCATTCATTGTAAACTGAACAGAAATAATGCAACTGTGTTTTTCCAGCTGGAATTACTACCACCCCTCCCCCCAAAATCAAAACAAATAATGGATATCAGATCCATATTTTATACTAACCACAAACTAAAAAGATGCAAAAAATTCCTTGCCAAACTGCAACCCACAACTGATTTACCTATAAAATACTGATGCTGCTCAGAATACTCCCATCATTTTTCTTATTATGCAAAAAAGACAGCGCCTAGTAGGGCTCTGCAAATACTTTGAAATAGCTACTTCAGAAGGTACAGGAGGATTGAAGGCTGAGGGCATCTCTGTGCAAAGACAGCTGAGGGCAACTTCTAAAGTAGCCAAGGCAAGTCTGTAAAAAGACACAGTTGCTTTAACAATTTAAAAATGCTCTTGTGTTTTCAAAGCATCTTTGAAACTCCCCCTGAACAGGAAACTAATTATCTGGACCCCTTTCAGTCCAAGTTCAATCCTGGACATGGGACTGAGATGATGTTGGTTGCTCTGGTGCATCAACTTTTGTTGCCACTTAGACCGAGGTCGTGTCCTTGTCCTGGTTTGGTTGGAGTTGTTGGGCTGGCTTTTGTTAATATAAACCATGATGTCTTTCTGGACCATCCACAGAGACTGAGGGTGGTATTTACAGTTCTTCTGCTCTTTCCTTAATGGATGGTTTTAGTTGGTGGTGGTGAGAGAGAAGACATCAGTTTGGTGGAACTCCACAAGTGTCAAATTTGTCTTCTCTGCTATTTGATATCTAAATGAAGCTATTTTAGGAGGCCATCTGGCAAGTTAGGGTTTGGTATCATCAGTATGCTAATGATACCTAGCTTTATACTATAATCTGTATTCTATAACCCCAGTCTGCACTGGGATGCCAAAAGTGCTGTCTAGTGTCTAGAGAGTCTGTGTGAAAAATAAGAGTTGAAACTGAATCTTAGTAAGATAGAACTGTTTGTAGACTGTGGTATTGGTGCTAATGATTACTTTAGATGGTGCCATCTGTGAAAGAATAGATCTTCAATTCAGGGGATCTCCTGGAATCACTGTTCTCCTAGAATAGCAGGTGAAGGGCATAGTCAGGGGTCCTTTGTTCAGCTCCAGCTGATATATTAGTTGCAGCATTTCTTAGGATGAAATGCAACAATGATTCATATCCTCATCTCCAGCTGTCTAGATCAGAGGTGTCAAACTGGCAGTCCGCGGGCCAGATGCATCACGTGCAGGACATGCCCAACCCGGCTCCGCAAAGGCAAAGAATGTCATGATACGTCATGTGACATCATATGATGCGATCGAGTTTGACAACCGTGGTCTAGACTATCACAATTCACAAATGCTTGTTGGCAGTCATTATTGGGATAATATGACACATTGAGAGCCTTGTATACAGTGAGCTGGTTTGAACCTACAAAGTTCTTTATGGCTTGGTGCCAGGCTATCTACAGGACCACCTCACTTTCTAATTATTACAACCATACTGGAAAAAGTAATGGATTGTTGACTACTTTTGGAAGGTCATGTGGGCCAATGATTTATGGCACTGCTTCTCTTTGATAGAATGAAAGATAGAATGGCCTCCCACTTGAAGTTAGATCTCCCTCCCACAGACCATCTTCCTAATTCTTCAGGAGAACATTTGGGACATAATACTTCTTTGTTTGGTTTTTTATTTTACTTATGCATTGTACTGATTTCCATGGATTTGTAAGCAACAACAGAAAGTCATTGAAACACCATATTAAAATTCTGTCCAAAAACTGTATGTGCAATTTGTTCTTCCTCAATTTTTATCTTACTGATTTTTATTTAGTCATGGGTTAGCCATCTCTAATAGAAAACGTAATTGTTTTATTGTCAACAATTTGCATTGCCAAATCAAGACAATTCTTAATCAATGGGAGAAAGAAATTGCTATGTATTTCTTTTTATTTTAGCAGCTAAAAGCATCTGAAGAAATAACAAATCTGACCTATTAAAAGGATATGTTATTTGACCTTTGTCCTGGAGAATTCTGTACAAAAATAAGTTGCTTCGTCCTAGAGTATTCTGTATAAAAATAACCCATGCCTTTTTCTTATGGTTAAGATACTTTTTTGAGCTTATAATAGGCATATTATATACCCATATAATATTCAGAGGAAGATACTATAATTTTGACAATCACTTTTGGATGATCATCACAACATGCAATGGTATATAGTCTTCTGAATATGCCTTCTAGTTGTATTGAATTACATCTGCTGTAATTTCCAATCCACCATGTACAATACTAAACTGGAGGAGGCAGCACTGGTATATCTCCTAAGCCGTCAAGTATTCATCTTCTTCCAGGCATAACGATTCACTAAATTTCTCTATCCAAATTTAACTGAAGTCAGTCACTGAAACATGTTCATGAAATGCCACACAACTGTTAAAAATGAACACATACTATGGCCTTTATGGTGTATATGAAATGGATGGAAAAGCTCTCTGTTCCGTGATTTTTCTGTGTGATCCTCTTGCTACATCCCCAGGCTGCAAGTTCAGATGCAGCCTCTGCTATTTTATCCGGATTAAAAATGACATGACAGCTGATGAGTTCTGGTTTCAAAAGCTGTAAAGTAAGCTGTCATCCTTTTCTCTCTCCTTTTCCCCTCCAAACTGTATGAAAATATGAAATATCTAACCACCCCTGAACAAGCTGGTGGTTCTAGATTAATGAATGGCATTAACAAAGCAGCGATGTGAGGAAGTACATCCCACTTACAATGTCACTAAACAGAGCTCAATAGCCTAGAAGAAAAATTATTATAGGAAGCAAGTAAGAAAAATGTTGGGGGGAGGGTAATCAAGACATTTGATAAAGGGCAGCTTTAAAATTTAACGTGTATGAATTAAATGTTCACATCAAATTACCATTTTTATGCAATAGGTAAAATGCAAACATTCTGAGAATCCAAAGAAGAAAAATGTCTGCAATATACACAGACATCTTTAACTATGTAAAAGTAATATGGGGAAACTCACAGTCTTCAATAGAAGCTAGAGTCATAATCTATAATCCCTGATTATTTTGACTTTATCATGTACAAAGATAACTTTTCTCTCAATTACGAACACCCAATTAAAAATTTCATTCAATCTTATGGGTGGGGTGGGGTAGGGGAGTCCTATAATATTTGTTGGAAGAGCTACACAAAATTAAAGCTACTTTACTGCCATACCCCTCTATATAATCATTTCCAAAATATACAGCCACTGTTAGTTTCACCAGATGAGAGAAATCAATGAAAACAGATCAACAATGTCAAGGTTTAGAATTGAAAGCACATGTTTGGTTTCAATCTCTTTTCTTATAAAACAGCATTACAAAACAAGTGTATAGTATTCAGCAGGTAACTGTACAATCCAATATTTTATCCCATTCTAAAGCCAACTAATTCAAAGTACGTTTTCTGCACATGAAATTGAAAATATCTATGCTTTAGATTTTGGAATAAAATACACTTGAACTAGGAATTACTAAATGAAGCAGTGAAGGGCATCTTCTAAATGCATTTACAATGGTAAGACATACAAAATGATTTTACAGCATACAGTTGTATATGTAATTCTTTTCATAATATTAATTTTTCAGTAGCATACAGTTCTTATAGCCATTCCTGCCTCGTAGAGATAACTGTGTTATTTTTAAAAGTATTCTGAATTTCATATCTCGATTCCTGAATTACAAGTATGGATCAGTATTTGGCTATATTTTGCAGCAAATGTATCTTATAAAATGTAACTGGATAAGTGCACTCAATATTTAAATGTATAGCAAATTTCAACAATTCAGTCTTTTATTGCATTCATATTTGATATATTCAAAAATAAAAATAAAAATTGAATATACCAAGAGATCCCCAAATGACCAGTACGTCTGGCAGTTTTGTGGCAAACACAACAGCTATGTCACTATGATCACTTTGACAGGCTATGATAATGAAACAAACAAAATGTTAAAAAGTTATGATATTTATGTAGGTCCTTACCAAGCACATCTAAATTATATTAAAGTAACCAAAATATCTTTACAATCTCCAAGGCATGTCACAACTTTTGAATACCCCTTTGGAAATTGAAAGTTGAAAAATTTGACACGCCCTTATGGCTTGAGGTCTTATAATCTCCAGCATTTTATTATATCCCAATATTGGGAAATGTATCTTGGAATTGAGAATGTGGCAACTAATCCTATTTCTCTGCTGCCATATAAAAACAGAACTCAGGGCTTAAAATGACAACTATCAAAAGATGAATGGCACATAAATCTGTGATACTTTTACACTACAATTAAAAAAGGAAGTACAAAACATAGAACAACTAATATTTGTTTCTTTGCAGGCTAGTATGCCAAACCACAGGATGCTTTCAGTTTTCATGCCAAATCCTCAAAGCAATTTGCTAAACAGTGTGTTGGACCAGATGATCTGTTAGCAGTTCCCTTTAGCTATGTTTCTTGAGCCATTAAAATATTCAACATAAACAGAAAGAAATCTGGTATTTCTGGATCTACTGTAAGTCTCTATCCTTCATTTACTTTCTGTTTTCTGCAAATATTGTTGACAAATACCTTATTGTCTGCTGAACTAGTCTCTGAAATTTCATGTTAATGAAAAATGACATTAAATGCAACTAATTGTACTTTTACTTTGAAATCCAATTTAGATTTCTCAGTTCTTTCCTGTAGAATTTTTATTTTATTTCCAAAAATACTGCTTATTCTGACCTATCTCTACTAAATTCAGTTGATCCTTCCTTCTACTTCTTTGCAATGTCTTTTGACCTCTATTTTCTATTATTTTCTATCAGTGCATTAGCTATTAGATTGCCCTTATGTGGAAGAGGTTTATATGCAGAATTCAAGTAATGCATGGTTGTGTATAAACTCAGAGATGTTGTATCATTACAGAAAATTGCAAAGTGATCTAAACGACTTATTTGCAGAATGACCGTCAACAGGAAAGAAGGATTGGAAACAGAAAACTGGACATACAGGTAGTCCTCAACTTACAGCAATTCATTTAGTGACCGTTCAAAGTTACAATGGCACTGAAAAAAGTGACCTATGACCATTTTTCATAAAAAAAAGTTTTATTGGTCAAAAATAAACAAATTTATCGCTTACATTATGTAGAAATTTCCATTATCCTTGCAGATAAAATTATATTCAAATTTTTCTTCCTCACAGCAAAACCACCCACTTTATAATACCATTATAGTAAAAGATTTAGGTTAACCAGAGTAAATAACATGCTAAAAACTTAATGAGGCATTCTGAGAATCCGTCTCAAACAAAATCAATGGTGAAGAAAAGTCCAGAAATATTGATAAGGAGAGACACATTTTCTAATCAGAATCTGGTTTTGAACAAAGAAACATGTCCAAATCATGGACTGCAGTTGCACACATCCCATGTGATTTAGTCTAGTATCCAAAAATGCATCCATAAGTCATCCAAGTTACCTCATGGTCTCTAGGAAAATATAATTCTTCTATATAAAAATATTTGCCTTTGATCAGTTGATAAAATATCATGATTTTGTGTCCCTGCCCAAGGGATCTTTGGCTGAAAGGTATTTTTGTAAGATATTCCTAAGGATTCAGAGGCCTGAAAGGTGGTCGCTACTCAACAGAATATTTCATTATAAAAGTAAATTATTATTCCTCAACCTAACACTGCTTGGTTCTTTAATAATGAATATTCTCAGTTGGAAATTGGTGTTGATTTAGTTTTTCTGCCTAGGCGGATGTTGGACTAATTCATGTGTCAGACTGCTGGGTATATAGGTTACTACAATTTTTAGGAGAGTGAAGGTTTTTTGAGGAAAAAAAAAACTTTATGTACTGTATGAACCATAAATTTGGGTTGTCCTCAATTTAGAGTAACAGCAAGGATGTAAATGAATTTCATCTCATTTCTTTTTGGACCACGTTTGGAAATAGTAGGATGGAATCTATTCTATAAGATCTGAACAGACTGTACAGTTCAATATCTACTCAGTGTAGGATCTACTAATACAGGGGTGTCAAACTCGCGTCATCACGGTGGTGTCACATGATTTATCACAACTTTTTTCCCCTTTGCTAAACCAGGCATGGGGATGGCCATCATGTGATGCATCCAGCCAGGGGTGGGCTTCAAAATTTTTAGCAAGGGTTCTCTGCCCGGCGTGGCTATGGTGGGCATTGGCCTAGTTGGCCTCCTGCACTACGGCCGGGGGGAGGAGTTTTTGCCCCCTCTGGTTTTCCTCGAGCCTCTGGGAGGGCAAAAATGGCCTCCCAAGGCTCCAGAGGCCCTTTGGAGGCCAGAAACAGTTCCGTTTCCGGCCTTCCTGAACTTCCAAGAGGCCCGTTTTCACCCTCCCCGAGCCTTCCCGTGTGCCCTGCATTTATCTGCATCCAAAATGGACCATGTGGTGACTCCTGGGAAGGG
>JAOYMU010000001.1:111956382-111969022 GCA_025802295.1 Psammodynastes pulverulentus | reverse complement strand
AGTATGCTGATAACCATTGGGATCACTGCAGCCAGTTTATTCCATAATATTTCAACTTTGTTTTTCAGATTTTTATACTTTGTGATCTTCTTTGTCTTTTATTCTACTATCCCCTGCTATTCCCACAACAATTGTATACATTTTCATATGTTCATCTAATGTGTTACATGCCAAGACTTTATCTGTTTCTATTTAGAAATATTTTAATCTGTTCAGTTTCAACTATTTCTCAGCTATGTGCCTGGGAAAAAAGGCAGAAGAAAGTAATCTAAGTATAGCAGTCTCTCAGATAACCAGCACGGTGACAAAGTGTGGACACAGCAAATTCACAAGTGTTAAGTTATTTAGATTTAAGAGCTGACCAGATGTAAAGCTGATGCAATGTACAGATGATGCAATGTAAGGCTGATGCAATGAGAATGAGTCAGCAAGTATATTGCCATTTTAAGACTGAGGATGGGTCCACAGAAGTTTTTATCTCTTTAAGAGGTGTTTATGTAAGGAAGGCCAAGAGAGGAAGTTTCTCTCTCCTTGTGTCCGGTATCCATTGCTAAGCTCTCCTTGTAGAGTTAGAACGCAGATTGATTGCTTATCAGGTATTTGCCTACCACGTTTATTTCTGTATATGTCATGTATATAAACCACTGTTAAATGTTTAAGTCTCTGTGTGCTGTGTTTTGCTCCTGGGTTGTCTCCTAATAGTAGTCACGCTGCAAACGCTCTGACAACAAGTCTGTATCAATACCCTACTACTTCCTTCTTTCAGTCCACAAGATGCTAAAGAGTCAATGCCATTGGCTCTGGATCTCCAACAGAAATGCTCAGATGAGATATCGTTCTCATTGGAAGAGGTTCTGGAAGAAGATCCTATCACCAGGGCCTTCTTCTTTCTGGCCACCAGGAAAGGTTCTTCTGCTGCATTGCTCCCATGATATGGAAGGCCATCCCTTGGGAGTTCTATTGCATGCCCAGTCTTGGTCTTTAGGAAATCCATAAAGATGCATTTAAATATTTATTCTTCTTTTACATGGCATTTGACTTTTTGATATTTTAAATGTTGTTAGGGGAACTGAGTGCTCACCAGCGGAGAAAGTCAAAGTATCAGTCAAAACAATAACACATCCAGAAGGCATCATGTTGGGGAAGGAGATCAGGACTATTTTTAATGTAAAAAAAAACCATTATGATTTTCAGTTTGCAAGAAGTTAACCTTACATATGCTTCCTCTTTCCCATTTTCTCCACTGCCTTTCTTATGCCCCATTTCATGATTCAACAACGGTATCCCTCCGCTCCAAATCCTGAAATGAGTCTAACTTTCCGGAAGGAGAAGTGGAAAGAGGAAATACAAGGAGAGAGAGAAAAAAATACCTTAAATCACTTCTGCTAGAAAGAGATTCTTGCTTTGAATGGAGGGTAAAAGTCTGCTTTTCAAAAGTAATTTCCAAAACAATCATTGCTGCACAAACACTTTTAATGATTTAATTTACAGAGCATTCCATTGCTTTGGGTATAAAATATTGGTGATGAAAGGATCTGATGCAGAGACATGCCTGGAACTTAACAAGAGAAAGAATTTCTTGAGAAGCAGGATGCAAACATTTTCAGTCCATAATTAAATAATGTTAGTGCTTTATGAATTCTCTTGTAAGGATTCTCCTTCTGAAACATTTTTATCGGTTCAGAGCTCTCCAAACTTGCCAGGTAAAAACAGGGAAGGGATAAATCATCTGGAGAGGGAACCTCAGTCCCCAAGGACAGAGTCTGATAGGAGGATCTCACACAGTCCAAGATCAAATGTAGCATGTGTCAGGAGTCATCCTTGGAAAAATTGAACCCAATTTTAGGATCAACCAACCAAACAATCAGAATAGAGCTGAAAGGGACCTTGGAGGTGTTGTAGTCAAACCACAGCTAAAGCAAGAGATCCTATACCAGGGGTCAGCAACCTTAAACACTCAAAGAGCCATTTGGACCTGTTTCCTACAGAAAGAAAAACACCAGGAGCCACAAAGCCTGGGTGGGCATGGCCAATTCGATGTCACTCACTCCCACCCAGTCACATGACCTCCTAGCCATGCCTACCCAGCCACAAAATCCTTCTCTCTCGCTCTCTTGCTCTCTCACTCTCTCTATGTCTCTCTCTTGGTGAGGGGCAGGGACAGCCAGTGATGGAACAGGGAGATGAATCAGAGGGCCCAAAGAGCCGTATGCCGCTTCAGAGCCACGGGTTGCTGACACCTGTCCTATACCATTTCAGACAAGCGACTGTCCAGTCTCTTCTTAAAAATCTCCAGTGCTGAAGCACCCACAACTTCTGATGGTAAGTCGTTCCACTGGCTAATTGTCCTCACTGTTAGGAAGTTTCTTAACAATTACTGAGGATGACATGTCTGGAAGCAAGGAAATGTTCCTCCCATTAATCAGTTCCTGAGTATTGCATACGCACTCATATTTAAACCAAAGAATTAGTCAAAATGTGTAATTTACTAAAATAATTCACAACCTAAGATTTTTTAAAAAAGAGACCAGGGATATAATTGCAAGCACTCAACTAATGGATGGACCCGTTTTTTTCAAAATAAGAATATTACAAAATGTGCATGAGTGAGAAGGAAGAATCTGACAGAACAACAATAATAGAATATGTACATTTCACATAGAAATCTCAGATTTAATTCTGACACTCCTAGGGAGAGGTGGAAAATGTAACATCTGAAACCCTGGAGATTTTCTGTCAGTCAAGGTAGATTTTGTGCTGCCTCTGAAAAACCTTAGGACTCCATTTCCCAGAATTCTTCATGGTGCTGCTGGCTGAAAATCCCGTATTTGTAATCTGTACACTTCCAGAAGGCACCAGGTTGATAGAGACTGCAGCATGAATAATAATGCATTGAATGGATTGAATGGGGTGACTTCATGAACTTGCTTATATTCCTATTAACTCAGTTCAGATTTCTGGTAAACACATCAATTGTACGCTGCCAGTGCATAAATGAAAGTTTGATGCTTCAATTCAGTTTCCTTTAAAATAGCCACAAATTATATTCACATTTGATGTATTAAGTATGGATTTAGTTAGGTATTAGAGGCATACTCAGATACCACCAAATGAGGCATGCCTCAGATATTTAATATTCTGCTACTGTATAGCCATGCTTTTCAACTTGGCAACTTGTATGGACTTCCACTCCCAAAATTCCTCATTTGCATGTCATTTATTTTGTATTTATTATTACATTTCTACACCACCCATCTCACCTTAAGTGCCTCTGTAAACTATGTAAAATGTCTCCAATTTAATTTCTGTCCTTGGCTGTTTATATCAGGCATGTCTATAAGACTAATCTCAGTAAATAGGATTTTTCTATGTTACATTTTCTCAGGCTCTCGTTTTTTGTCAATAAATGGTGGCTCAAACACTAGGAACAATAAACTGCTAGCTTAGCAGTTTTGTGGATTCCACCCTTCTGCTTCTATTCACTTCATGCCAATTGGCAATACTCCCCTTCTAGCTCTTTCTTCTCAAAACAGATTATTATCCTTCCCACCTGGTTTTGTGGTACTATGTCTCTTTCTGAAAGTCCTATTAAGAGATGATCAAGGTAACTTCCTTCTTTTGCTAGAGCAAAGGTAACAGGCCATATTGGGGCTTCCAGCTTTATTGTCATCTACTCAGCTATCTTCAACTGATAAAGATTTTGTTTGCTTGTTTTGTCAAGCATACAATATAAACAACATAATTATGAATATATGAAATGAATACAAATAAGAGGGGACATTAGGACAGGGGACAGTAGGCACATTGGTGCACTTATGCACGCCCCTTACAGACCTCTTAAGAAAGGGGTGAGGTTAATAGTAGACAGTCTAAGGTTAAAGTTTTTAGAGTTTGGGGAAGAAACCACAGAGTCAAATAGTATATTCCAGACATTAACCACTCTATTGCCGAAGTCGTATTTTCTGCAATCAAGTTTGATGCGGTTTACTTTGAGTTTATATCTATTGTGTGCTCTTGTATTGTGGTTGAAGCTGAAGTAGTCTTTGACAGGTAGAACATTGCAATAGATAATTTTAGGTCGGATGGAAGGCAGCTTAGTTCTGTTTTTCTAAGCCCAATATTTCAAGTCTGGTGGCATAAGGTATTCTGTTGCGAGTAGAGGAGTGGAGAACTCTTTTTGTGAAATATCTCTGGACTTTCTCAACTGTATTTATATCTGATATGCAGTGCGGGTTCCAGACAATGAGCTGTATTCAAGAATTGGTCTAGCAAATGTTTTATATGCTCTAGTTAGTAGGTCAATATTACCAGAGAAAAAGCTATGCAGGATTAAGTTAACAACTCCTAATGCTTTTATAGCTATGTTGTTACAGTGAGCTCTAGCACTTAGATCATTAGAAATGAGTACTCCAAAGTCTTTGGAGTACTCCAAGGTCTTTGACATATGGGGGTCATCTACAAGTTCATGACCATTCAGCTTGTATTTTATTTTCTGATTTTTTTTGCCAATATGCAGGACAAAGCAATTATTTGTTGAGATTTGAAGTTGCCACTTGTTTGATCATTCTGACACACAGGGCTTTTTTTCGGCGCCGAAAGGTGCCGGAACGCGCCCCCCCCCTCGCGCTAAAAAAACCCGGAAGTGGTAGCGCGTGATTGGTGGGGACGGAGCACGTGACACGTGCTCCGAAAAGGTGCCGGAACGGTGTTCCGCCAAGCTCCGGCTCAAAAAAAGCCCTGATTCTAAGGCCTTAGAATAGGATCCTAGTCCAGGCCTGTGCCTTAAAACCTTATTCATATCACTAAAGTTTCATTTCCTTTCAACCCTTCAGACTCAGACTTTTCCTTTTAATTTTTGAACTTTGCCTGACATAAACATGACAATAGCATTCCAGTTTGGTATTGTTCACACCTACTTCAGGGGAAAAAAAATTCTCCTGAACGATGTGCCTCTTTCCTCAATATTAGTTTTGGAATGGACAGATGTGAGAATTCCCAACTAAAATGGAAATATATTTTCAGACATCTGAGATTATATGAAAGATTACCTGCTTATTCAAAAGCTCGGAAGAAAAAAAAAGCAAAGGCAGCACTGCATATCTTGATGAAATCTAGAAGGTTGGGGTTTCTTTGTCTAACAGCTGCAAACAATATTTCTGGAGCACGACACATATGTATTATTATCAAATGCTGAATAAACAAAGAAAAATAATCTAAAAAAGTATTTTGGGCATCGTAGTTTCAAAAAGTTTGGAGTGATAGATTAGTAGTTGTTTGCTTTCACATCTTATTCTAATGATAGTTCTTGACTTAATTGGCTAGTTAATTCAGTAAATCAAATCTAGATCACTGAAATTGACAAACAGTCACTGAGGAAAGATATTACTCTTTAAAAGCATGAAGGATAACAGTGGAAATGATATATATATTCTGCTATGGAGCAAGCCACCATTAGGTGAATTGCAATGAGTATGGATTAAATGTGATCTTCATGTTTCTTTGTCACTGCTGGTAAAGGCCATTTCCAATTATTTGGCTTAAATACAAGCAAGATATACATCTGTGCAAATAATACAGCATGTTGGAAATGCCACCCGGAATGCCGCTGAGGATATTTGTTTTTAATGTTTATCTGTTGTGTTTGTTTTTGTTTGTTTACAAAATTTAATAAAGATATTTTTTTAAAAAAATACAGCATGTTTACTTGTGTTGATAATGAGAACCAAATTATTAACCTGATGTCTGTGTTATCACAAGTAACATCAAAGTTTGCAATCTTACAATATTTTTTAAAATATACATTACTTAAATACTTAAACTGTACTTTAGGAGGGAAATTAGGAAAATATTACCCCATATGAAATGCATTAAATATTCTGTGGAAACCATCCATCCTACCCCCCAATTCATTTTTAAGTTGAAAGGCTTTAGTTTCTTATTATATAGTTGCTTTTCTGCTGATTATTTGTTTTTGTCATCCCTGTTAGAATATTGACATGTTTGAACTTTACTGTTGGAGAAGACTCCTGAGAATACTATGGATCATTGAAGAATTCAACCCAGAGTTTTCACTTCATGCAGAAATGACAACGGTCAAATTATCGTACTTCAGAGACATTTTGCAAAGAACTGGCTCTCTGGCAGGGAGAGATGGAAGGACACAGAATAGGAAGATGACCAGTAACAAGGTGTATGGATTCAGTTACTGTGGCAATCGGTGCAATTGGTTAACATGAAAGAGATCTAAAACAAGATGGATCAACAACACCAGAAAATATTGAAGGCCCAATTAGCAAAAGAAAGCTCAGGACCTTATTGGTTGGAAACATGTAGAAGAGGCCTTCATCCTGCAGTGGATAGACAAGGGCTAAGATGATGATGATGATGATGATGATGATGATGATGATGATTAACATACAAGCAAGTATGCAATACACATATATTTCTTATAATTCTATGGAAAATGAACAAAGTAGCAGTAAAAGCTGCTATTAAAAATTACTTACATTTCATGGGGAGGATTAGTTTAAATTATTGCACGTTTCATGATTCTTATATCACCTCTTGATTTCAAAGGTTCTTGATAATTATTGATAATTAAATGAATGATAATGAAAATGATAACACTTTACAATCTGACAGCAGACTGTAGAAATGGTTTTAATCTGACACCGATTAGTAGTCTTTTTTAAAAAATCCCATCTGACCAATCAAACAGTATTTTTTCTTGGCTGGTTTTAAAAAGCTATTTATACCATTCAGCAACTTTCAACTAATGAGTCTTTTATTTCCTTGAGGGAGCTCCAATGCTGTTGTCAATTTAAAAAAAAATCAATTTCCAAATATCTAGAAACTTAAAAAATATATCATTAAAAAGCCTTTTAGTCTCCAAAGCATCAACTTGTAAGAACATCATCATATTTGCCCATGAATGAGCAGCACTGTTGAGTTTTATTAACTTTATAAACCCGTTTTTGCGTAATGGTTTAAACATATGTCACACTATGTTGAATAAAAATTACAATGTTAAGAGATTAATATTAAAAGATATTTCAATATGATACTTTGGAAGTTTCTACATTATCATACTTCAAATTTATCATAGAATTTTTATCCATGATGCCTATTGTATGAGCTAATTGCATAATCATTTCACATATCGGCTGCATTCTCACAATATGCAGAATCTCAATTCTTATGTCAGGGTTCTTTCTGTTTTGTTTGGCTTTAAGCTTAGTTAGTCTATTTTCTTCTTGTTCATTATCAAATCTAGTTTAATTTAAGTATATTGGCTGGGTGCTTGGAATTAGGTGACGTAGAAAAAAAATGGGTATCCTCATTATACTATACTTCCTTCTGTCAATAATTGCATTCATACTGATGACAAAATGGAGTCCTATGAGTTATCAATAGGCTAATAGTCATAGTACCATACAATACAAACATCCTGTACAGACAGATGATATTGATACTTTAACACAGAGAAATGACACTGCTGTTTTAATGATTCAGAAAGTGGCACTTCTGAATGCTTTCCAAAGCCTTACTGAATACAATCCAAGAAGCAGAGATAAAATAAACAGCAACATAGTGCTTCTGAAACCTAACCTCCCACATTTCAAGAATGACACCATAGTCAATGTAACTAAAAATTTTAGGAAAACTATTGGACTTTAGACCATACATAAAACACAAATGCATGTTTAATATGTAACAAAGGAAGAGCAAAAAAAAAAAGTAATTACTACATTTTGGAAAGGTTACTTTTGCTCTTTTTGACATCATAAGAAAGTATCAGTATAACATTTTTCTGGAATGCTTTTTCTGTAAGCACTACACTTTCCCCTTCATCTTTTGTAACTTTCTGCCTTTTCAGTTTGAAGTTTAACCTTTTCACCTGCTGGAGAGATGCCAAAGAGATGCGAGCAAGAAATGGACAAATTTTCTAATAGGTCACCATCCACCGAGAAAATAAAAGAGATCAGGTACTTTAGTTTTCAGCAAACTGTTTGGATGGGATCTTCATGGATTATCACAGATCAGAAACTTAGAGAAGAAGTCAGTATGTCATTTCAGAGAGGAAACCAGGAATTCAACCAAGCTTTCCAAGGATTTTATTTAGCAAAAGATTTTTGATCTGTAGGGTAGCTTCATTTATTAAAAGGAAATTAATTTGGCAATAATGTCCCCAAAATATTTCAAGCAAGGGCAATTTTACCTACCTTTTATGTATGTATTTTGAGCAGCTAGTTTCATGGATGGATGGATGGATGGATGGATGGATGGATGGATGGATGGATGGATGGAAAGAAAGAAAGAAAGAAAGAAAGACAGACAGACAGACAGACAGACAGACAGACAGACAGACAGACAGACAGACAGACAGAGGCAAGGGGGAGGGGATTAGAACTTTTAGGCTCTAATTTTAAACAATATTATACTTTAAGACCTACATTGCTCAGAAGTAATTACAAGTGCACTTACATAATCATGCTGTTGGAGCAGAGATTGTTAGACAGGACGATGACTACACCTCTTGTTACTGTGATTAGGTTCTCTCTGTTAGACAGATGGCATATTGATAATCATCTAGGAAGTGGAAAGATTTCTCTTTTTCCTTTTGTAAGTCTCTTTAGAGAGTGCATGGGTGGTCCTTATCATGCAAAGTCAACTAATGAATTATTACATGTGGATTGTTGTAGATGAATACTTTACTTATTATCACCTAATCCAAAAGAATGTCATATGGCTGTTTCTGTTGCCAATTGGATCAGTTTACTAGTTCTAGGTCTATGTATTTATCATATAAGAGAGGGGAAAAATACCCCAACTAAATACATAAAATATATTATATTTTTTTCATCACCCAGTTGTCTAGTAGTCGATATGATTGAAATAGGGATATTTTTTCAAGTAACCAACTACAAGATGAAAGTGTTACTGATCTATAGGAGTGTTGATATTTTTGTATATCATCTCTCTGGAAATTTGGTTAGCTCCCACTCTGCTGGCCTTTCATAAGGCCTTGGTTTTGTGCCTGAACCTAGGCACACTATAGTTTGGGAGATGGAATCTGTATCTTGTTAATGCTGGCTTTTATGATACTCTGCTATTGTGTGTTTTCATTTTTTATTTTTAAAAAGTATGATTATAATAATTATATTCTGTTTATTCTCAATGAAAATAACTTTGAAAAGAGCTGGATGTTTAGAAATTACAGCACTTAGTATATGAAGTACCGTATACTAAATACGGTTTACAGTGGTCAGTGAATGAAATAAGCTATCAAATCTTTGGTTACAGAAAGCAAAGACCTTCTATTTTGATTCATTTCCATTTTCCTTTGCCTGAAGAAGGAAAGCTAAACTAAGATTTGGATGACCAATGCAAGCATAAATTTTGAACCAAGGACTCAAATAAAGGAACAATAAATAATAATTTCCTTTCCCACCTTCAAAACTATACTTTCATTTTTTTTCTTTTTGGAACTCTCCTTATTATAACTGACTGAATATGTGTATGCATGTATTTATTTCCTGGAAAATAAATGGTATTGTTCTGTTCATTCCACCAGATAATTGATATTGGCACTTAATGACTGATATGTGTTGCATTAAATTGCAGTTTAGATACACTTATACATGCTCAACAACTCCATAGATTAAGTTATTTAGCCTTATTTCCTTTTAATGAAAGTCAGAAACTTATCCAGAAAATGTGCCAGTTCTCTGGCTGCTAAACTATGCTTACCTGTTAATAATCAACAGGCAAATTGGAAGGATGTAGAAAGTAAAATTATCCTGCCTACAAAAATTCACCTGCTTATGATGTTTAAAAAATAAGTTATTATTATGCAAGCCCTCTTCTGGAGCAAAAAAGTAATATATTAATGGAAGGAAGGAAGGTCTTTAAAGAACCTTAGAAATTCAAAAGAAAACATTATCATTGAACAGTTAACCAGATGCTGCATTGTGAATGCCTTGAAGATACTTGTTATCTACCAGAGAAAATACTAATAGTGGGTCTAAATGTCTGGGATCAGGGTCTTAAAACAGATTTGCAAGTTATGGAAGCAGGACTGCCTATTGTATAACTGAAGAAATTCCACTGTTCCTATCATTTCATGTATACTACTCATGAATACAAATAAATGTATTATCAAATTAGTGGTAAGATCACTAGTAGCTCAAATTATTTTATTCTATTTTATAAACATGATGCTATTTGTATGTTACGCAGCTAGAACTCAAAAGAATTTTATAATTTTCTTTAGTCTTATAGAGCAGGAATATCAACTTCGGCAACTTTAAGACTTGTGAACCTCAACAGCATGCTGGTGGGGGATTCTGAGAGTTGAAATGTACAAGTCTTAAAGTTGCCAAGGTTATTTTATTTTATTTATTTATTTATTCTTTAAATTTCTATACCGCCCCATCTCCGGAGACTCGGGGCGGTTTTGTTATAGAGGCTTTTGATTTTATTCATGAAAGCTATTGTAACAACATCCATAATACTTGTGATATAGACTAGCTACAGCTGTAAGCTCAAATTCTCTCAATTTATGAAACTCTAAATGTGTGGGAACTTCAACTCCCCATGCATTAGGATGTTTGGCCAAGATCGCTAGGAATTGAGGGATTGGCAATCCTAACATACACTATCCCTATGTCAGGCAGGGTTGACCTAGAACCTCCTCACTTTAAATCTACATTAAGGATGTACCTATATAGTATCATCTTCACTACACATTGCCTTCCAATTCTGATGATAGCGCATAGAATAGCGCAGCCTCAGAAATGGAATACTTTAATATTGCCTTGTTGCACTCAGTTAAGCAAATAAAGAATGCCTGGTGATTTTCCCCAGTGTATTTTCTGCTCAAAGGTTCAATCTTATTTTAAAATGTCATGCATGTTGCTATTACTACTGTTTTATCATTTGTCAACAAATAAGACTACCTGCTTTAGCAGTTCTTGTGAGGGATTTTAAATTGTTGGCATAAAATTCCAGCACATTTACTATTTTTTTTAAAAAAAGACTTGATTGTCACCTATGATATTTCAAAGATCACTCCTCATATAGACATCATGCTGGAAATTAGATGCAGGGCTTTACTTTCCATGGAACATTATGCAGAGACACTCTGGCTAATAAATCTTTGGAGCTAATGCATTCCAGATGGAAGCCATGTCTCACAGATTTAACCTTCCTAAACCCTTCCAAAAATTCCTCCCACCAAAACCTCTCTGAATAAAATATATATGATTGAAACAGATTAATTAATATATAGCATCTACATATCATTCCAGATCATAATTACTTGTGAAAACCCTCATATTCTTTTCAGTCAAATTTCCATTTTTGGACAACTCAAGACAGAAAAATGCCCAAACTATAATTTCTTCACCAGTCCTTAACGGTATTAACAGATGCTATAAAGAAAACATCCAATTCTGTCGCCAGAAGTTTAATACATGCCTAACAAACACAAGGAAAAAAATGGGGGGAGGGGAGGGGATCAAGTCTCCTTGCAGAAACCACTAATTAACAACACAGTTTAATCATGTCACCATGTTTAGTAGGCTACATCATTAGTTTATGTCAAGCTGAAGCAATGAAATACTAAAACACCTACATGTAGATCTTTACAAATTCAGTCAAGTGAAATGGGAAGGTCAGTGTTAGACAAGACTGTAACTATACTTCTTGTATATAGAAGCCATTACAAATCATTGTGACAACAGGCTTGGCTAGTTTTTATATAAGTTGCTGTTGCTTCCTCGTTAGACAATTTCCAACTACATTAAAATTGTATATAAACATTAGAGATTAACTAAGAAAAACAAGTGCTTTCCTTCATTAATTTCTGCTATATGCTGAAAGGTTCAGAGCAGAATGAATTACTTTAAATAATCCAAAAAGAAAGTTAGAGAGGATTCTGTCAAGTGTCCCATATCTGAAAACACTGAGGGTACAATCCAAAATTCATTGGCTACGAGTTTTAATAAGGTTAATGTAAACATTAAACATTTGCTTCCTCATCCCCCACTCACCTTAAATATGTATTGCTTGCTCAGCATTTTTTTTAATCTTCTGTTCTAATCTGAAAGTGCAATCTCATCACTATCAAATCTAGAGTTTTCAGGTTGTCTCAGTTTAACTTGATTGGTTCCATACACCACTAGTTAACTGCACATTATGCTTCCCCTTCTCCCTGAGTTTCTACAAAGATTGTCCAACATGCCATGTACTAGGAAAAACTGCATGTGGGAAATGTGGATTTCATCAGTCTTCTTTTCTGTATGACACTTTTAAGACTTACCTACAAGTTGTTGGTAAGCTGTACCTAGAACTTTTTTCTTCCAACCAATCCTATGTTATTTAAACTTCCAATATTCTATTTCTACTTGTTTTACTGCTTATTGAAGCACAAAGATCCAGTTTTCATGGATCCATCTTGATTCAGATTTAATGCTGATAGCAACACAATAAGTCATGGTCCAATTAACTATTCTTATGTTCAAACATAAGCTCAAGATAATGACTTACTCAGAATTTTATAATGACACATTCCGAAACTGGATAAAATAGGAAATTATGATTAATTGCAGAATCCAAACTGGAATCAAGTGGCAATGAT
>JAOYMU010000001.1:111904231-111917917 GCA_025802295.1 Psammodynastes pulverulentus | reverse complement strand
CTCCCCTCTATCTTATTAAAAAATTTCCCTAAAAATTCCCCCAAAGTGTGCTTTTTACAATTCATTAGTTAATTAAAATTAATTACATAAAGTAAACTTAAAAATTACAAAAACTAAAAACTAAAAACTTAAAACTTAAAACTTAAACTAAAACAAAACTAAAAACAAAACTAAAAACCTTTGTGCCTCGTGCCTCATCTCCTGATAATAATCTGTCATCGAGGGGCACGATAACAAATTAAAATGTTAAAATATTTGTCCCTCTTCTTTCCCCTCTATGGGGCACTGTCCAGGCCTCCTCCTCTAGAATTGAAATGACTTTTTACCAAATAGTTTTCATGAGCCAAGCAATTGGGACTTGTTCAGCAGCTGGAGGATATGTAGAATGTACTGGTTCTTGTTCCAAGGCAGTCAACAAAGTAATGGACGGTACTATCCCGTCATCAACAAGGTTGCGTCGAGTCTGTGGACTGAACTTGATAGAAATAGAGATAGATTTGGAACACTCTAAACAATAGTATTTCCCGTCTGAACCTCCATTCTCAAAGCAGTTTGCTTGTTGTACCCCGACAAAGAGTGTCCTTCTAGCCTCTTTGGCTGCACTCTATTTTGCAGACCTTCCTCAATATCATTCCTTAATGAAGCTTCCAGCAATGCAACGCTGGCCTCAAAGGACACCTTCTTGGAGCAGACGACGTTCCTCTGTTTCTCGTGCTTCCGTTTCTTGTGCTGCATCTCCTTCTCATACTGAGCCCATTTCTTCAACTGCTGAGCCCTGCGTTTCTGAGCAGCTCGGAGTCGCTCTAGGGTAGGTACTTTATCCAGAAGGTGGAGTTCTGTCAGCAAGTCCATATGGGTGTCCATTTCTTCCACAAATTTGGTTGATGGGCTCAGCCACACAGCTGCCTAACCTGTAGCCCTGTCTAGGCGACAATAGGACAACTATTTGGCATTAAGAGAACATTCCGAATCATGAGCAGCACTTCTCAGAGTCTGAGGAACACATGGTGGAATCCATCTCAGGTCACTTAGGAAATATCCACAGCATTCAGATGCTTCTAAATCCAGCACTGCACACCTAAAACCGGGACAAGCAGCCTCCCCCAAGCCCGGCGTTGGAGCCAAGCGAAAGCAGTCGGGGACCAGCTATTCCCAGCTCTCGGGACCAGCTGCGATGAGCGACGGGCAGCTGCCCACTATCGCTACCAACCCCATCTGTTTCCTCGGAAGCCTCGAGAAGCGCCTCAGCCCGCTATACTAGGCTACATTTTTATTAATACTAATAAATTAACACCAAAAGATGAGCTAATTTTAAATTTTATAGACCTCTTCTTTTGGGCTGTTACAAAAACAGGAAGTGTGAACAAATCAAAACACTGAGCTGAATGTTTAAAACTCTTGTAATTTAAAGTCAAGTAAGGCTCTATTTTTGTAAAGTCCAATGATGTTTCCTTGTCTCAGCTCTGTCAGATAAAGATGACTGTGTACGACACAATGGTAAACCAGAAGATGGGGGTAACATGATAGTTTATATTTTCAGAGCTAAGTGAAGCTAAATTTCCCTTTCTTTCTCATAATTAAATATAATCTGAGATCAATAAATTACAGAAATTGGATGAAATAGATTTAAAATAGAAAAAAAATGAAATACAAGTCAACTGATTTTACCACTCCTAGTACAGCCCCAACTTACCTGGCACTTAGAATATGCTAAGTGCTCCTTCTATCTCTGTCATTGATAACATTTTACTCCTTTTTCAGATCACATTTTGCAGGATGGCCACCCAGTGTTGAGTTCCTCCAACTCCATAAGTAGAATGACTGAACACCTCACTCCGGAACACTATTGAGCAGTAGATCACAGAATGGATCAAAGAAGTGACCCTGAATTAAGCAGTGGTCTTGGGTCTTAAATTTACTTGCAGTTTAATGTATTCCTACTATTTCCATTCAGCTGTGTTTTCGCTCTATCAAACATTGACTGAGACCTAAGTCATGCTTTGACCCATTAAGTTCTTTCCAAAGTATCATCTGAGTTTTAAGAATGCTAGTTTACTCTTTCAGAAAAAGTACTGCTTAGATTTGCTGCCCCCTAATTCCATAAAAGCTGTTCAAAGTTGGAGAGCCAACTGTTAGAATCACACTGGCAGATGCAAGTTCCATATGCTCAGGAATCTCTGGATGGAATTCTTATCCACTGCATCTGCATGTCAGCTTGTCTTTGCTGGCCTACTGCTGGCTTTGTTGATAAACCCAACTGCCTATCTGCTGTGTGTCAATTTTCCATGCCCTCTAGTCATGTAGTTAAGACCTCAGGTACTTTTCTCTCACTGAGGAGAAATATATAAGCAAAGTATGCTTTATTATGCATGCATATTGCAGAATGCAACTGTTTTCAATTAATTCAGCACAGGTGATTTGCAGGTATAATATAAATGAGAAATGTCTGGCACATAGTCAGGAGGTATATCACTCAGTTAAAAAAAACCTTTAAAGTGTTTTAATCCGAAATAACTATGGAAAGCACTGCTATAGGTAAATTTAGACACACCTGCATATATGGAAATCAAAATTCACAATTGCTTTCAAGGTAATTTTTAAAAATGCAAAATACATGCAGCTTTAAGCTAATGAGCTTGATATTAATATATTTTATAAAATAATGAAATCTATGTGCTATTATGTTTGCATGTCAAAAGGAACATATTGGTTATTTTCTCAACTAGAACTGCAAATGCCACATAAGGTTCTCCTTTGAAAATCAAAGTGAATTTTGATAGACATCTGTTTTTTTTAAAGGAGAAAGCATTAACCACAGCTCTCTGGACCACTACAGATATATATTTGGTTGGGTGTGGCATGCTTTCTGATGAGGTTACTTAGTTGGGTAATGAAGCATCTGCAAAAAACAATCAAATTTAGAGAGCACCAAGGGACCCCTCATTTCAACTCTAAGCTATTAACATTCTCCTCTGTTAATGCTTTCTGTTAAAATAAATGACCAAGCAAAAGGGAATGTCTGGGAAATCTAGCAGACTGATGTGATTCTTGTATTTCAATTGTTTTATTGCTTTGAGTAATAATAATAATAATAACAATAACAACACTTTGATATATGTAAGCATTTTAGACACTAAGTTATATCTTAAATGTGGGAGGGGACTCTTCCTCTATGAGACTGAGGACAGTTAGCTACTCCATTTTGCTGCCCACAAAAGGCTGCCTCCGTAGTCTACTCTTCCCAAAACTGGTGCTCTTCAGATGTTCAAGGCGCCATTATGGGAAATATAAACCAGAACACCAGCAAGGAGCATCAAGTTAGAAAAAGTTGTCATAGTGGATAACATTCTAAGAACATACCACTCTCAAGGCTTTATGAAGCCCAGAAGCCTAGAAATAATGCATGTATACAACATAAATTATAAGGGTTTAGAATCATTACATCTAAAAATTTAGGCAAACTTTCAACATATTTGGTATAATAAGTAAACCTGGAGAAACCATGAAGATTGTAACAGAATCTTATGCTTAGCCAGTGATTTCAATATTAAGTAAAGAACTATTGTAAATGTCATTGTAGCATCTACATAGAACTGTGGTGGTGCAGTGATTAGAATACAGTAGAACAGACTACTTCTGCTGACTGTCAACTGCCTGCAGTTTGGCAATTCGAATCTCACTAGGTTCAAGGTAGACTCAGCCTTCCATCCTTCTGAGTCACTAAAATGAGGATCCAGATTATTGAGGGCAATATGGTGATTCTGTAAACCGCTTAGAGACTGTTGTAAAGCACTGTGAAACGGTATATAAATCTAAGTGCTGCTACTATTGTATCTCAAAGATCATTTCTTAATTAATGGTTGGTATTCAGACCACAAATCTTTTTCAGAGAGAGTAGCCCCCAATATCCTTGGTTCTGCTCAAATGAAAACTTTGTTAATGTGTAAAAATAATGACAAAAGTGGGGGAAAAGAAGAAAGTAATATATCAACATATTTGTTCAAGAACCAATTTTTATTCTCCAAACAGCTGGTAATATACACACACAATATTTGCTAACCATATGTTACCACCAAAATCAATTAATTTTAAAATATGACAAGAGATAGTAAATTTTAACAGTAAAAATGGAATGGGTATTTTTAACATACAGTGCAACCCTTCTTCATTTCTATTACTTCTGTTACTTTTAAATAAATTGCATCCTTTAATTGCTGAATTGCAGTGGTGGGAATAATCCCACCAGATCTCTGTTTCTCCATTAAATCATATTTGCTTTTCTGTACCAAGAGATCAAACTCATTATGTATCTATCCTATACACTCAGCATTAATGGATAGAAAGTGAAATCCATGAATTTTATGAACCAATGTTCCTTCTGATTTTTAATGAGGTTTAAGAGGTCCCATTTCAGTAATACTTCAAGTTTTCTCAAGTTCTTACTCCAGGGTTTCCTTTTGGGCACACACATTTTTAGTAGTGCTTATGAGCTGCATCCCTACTTATGTCACTAGTTAATCATCCAAATAACTGAGACAATAGTACCAAAAATGTATTTTTCCTATTAATACCCTCCTTGAATCAAGTGTTGGATACATTATTAGCATATTCTTTCTCTTTCCCATTGTCTGCCACAGTGTGGAAAGGTTGATAAGAATACCATCTGAACTCCATGGTCTTGAGCTTTCTATCAAGATTTTCAAAATCTGGACTAATAATGCTATATAACAGGGGCATCAAACTCAAGGCCCGGGGGCTGGATCCAGCCTGCGGGGTACTTAGATCTGGCCTGGGGGGCCCACCCTGGAAATAGCAAAGGACCGGCCCATGGTACATCTGCCAATGAAAACAGAGATCAGGAGGGCCTTGTGAGCTCCATTTCCGCTGGCAGATCGTTTCAGGAGGCCGTTGCAGCCCATTTTCATTGGCAGAGCACTCAGGCCCTCACAGGTGTCCTCGACATGAATAACATTGAGCTGGCCATGTCCACCCCAGCCTCCCGAGGTCAAACACAACCCTGAGGACCCAAATTGTGGGGGCAATATGCTGATATGCTTAGAGAAGGCTGTAAAAAGCACTATAAAGCAGTATAAGTCTGTGCTATTGCTATTGCTATTGCTATTGCTATTGCTATTGCTATTACGCGGCCCCCAATGAAACCGAGTTTGACACCCTTGCTATATAGATATTCTTTACAGTTTCATTTATCATCAGCTTTTAGAGGCACGGAAAACTCTCAATGGATCCGAAAAGTCTACAAAGTTGTTCTTCCACATAATCCTAGTAAACATTCTACTTCTTCACAAGCCAAGGTGTCCAGTTAAAGTTTTAAGTCTTCATAGCAGCAAATCACCAATTTCCATGATTCTCCCCTTTGTCTTTTTATAGTACACACTTGCATTCTCTGTGCCCTTCAGTGATTATCATTTTCTCTCCTGTTTTACAGAGAGTCTGTCTCTCATTTTCTCCTGAAACCTAAGAGCCTGCTTCATTGGTAACAGACAGAAAATTGTTTCTGAGTTCCAATACTGCAGTATATCTTTTATGTCTCTTGCTTCTAGTTGTAACTTATCCACAGAACTTGCCCTCTTAACTGTCTTCTTTATGAAGAATTGCTTCCATATCTGTTTCCTCTTATTTTAACTTGAATAGCTTTTCTAGTAATCTTCTGTTCCTCAGTGACCAATATATAATTCTCCCCAGCCTCAGGCTTATCTCATTAGTCTTTTCTAATATCAGATATAATTTTCCCATTCTTCCTTCTTTTTGTGTCAAAATTCTTTTTTTATTCAACTTGCAGCTTCTTAAACTGGACACTTTCAATTTATTGCCTCTTTTAGCTCAGCATTCTTGCCTTGGGACTTTCTTGTTTCTTAGGACTTATTCCCAATTGTTCCTGTATGAAATTTCAATCCACAGCCCCCTGACAAGTTTTCTGCCCTTCCTGGAAGTTGATTTGTGAACACTTCTTTGGTCATCACAATGTTCAATGCCTTGGTTGTTCCAGTATGGGATACATTGAGGTTTGATGCCCCCACTGCCTGAATATTTAATTTAATTT
Source organism: Psammodynastes pulverulentus (assembly GCA_025802295.1). Taxonomy (NCBI): domain Eukaryota; kingdom Metazoa; phylum Chordata; class Lepidosauria; order Squamata; family Psammodynastidae; genus Psammodynastes; species Psammodynastes pulverulentus. Next base: position 111,911,856 of record JAOYMU010000001.1, on the reverse strand, counting down.
GTATGGATCTGCTTGGATCATGTGTGTCATTTCATCAGTTGTGATGAGTTGTCATCAATATACCGAAGTCACTCAGTTGTTCTATGCCACTTTGGGTCATACTGGAGATGACATAGAAAGGCTGTCAGGAACTGCATATGGCCAAATGAACAATGATTAAATCTCTCCAAGACTGAGTTGCTCAAATGAGTATGCAGGATACTGGATATCCAGAAATATCATTCCCAGGGATATCAATCCCAGTACTTATTTTGAATAGATTATTTTGTGCTTCTCCTGACGGAGTTGGTGCATTCATTGGCAGTCCCTTCTAGAATGTCCGTTATTGCTACAATATGACCTCAGATCCTTAGTAAGAATGTATTCCACTTCCTCAAAATCCTTGGTTTAGATAGCTATCGCCATACCATCAGCATAGCAAAAATTTTCAGAGTTGATTTCTGATAAATCACCAGTATATTCATTAAATAGAGCCATGGCGGCACAGGCTACTTCCGCTGACTGCTGGCTGCCTGCAGTTTGGCAGTTCAAATCTCACCAGACTCAAGGTTGACTCAGCTTTCCATCCTTCCGAGGTGGATAACATGAGGACCCAGATTGTTGGGGGCAATATGCTGACTCTGTAAACCACTTAGAGAGGGCTGTAAAGCACTGTAAAGCAGTATATACAGTAAGTCTAAGTGTTATTGCTAAATAGGACTGGAGTGGAATTAGAAGCCATTCTTAAGTAAAATAATCCTTGATCAATTCCTTGCATGTAGAAAACATTGAAGTAATGGGACAAAAATTGAAAATCAGAAACAACTTGATTAGGAAAATCACAGGAACAAGCAAAAAACACTGCGTGTAGTGGCAAAATCATTAGTATATTCTGTCACTGAATAGTGTGCATCTGTGTGGGGAAAAGGTTGTCATACCAAAAAGATTGATGTTCATCTTAATGACATAAGGAGAATAATATCTCATAAATGAAGGCAAATATACATGTCCCAGGATAATGATGCAGGAGCCAATCTGGGTTGGTCATCAGGATCAGATGACTGACCCAGATTGGATCCTGCAGAATAATAACTGGAACCCTTAAATCCATACCACTATAATGGCTCCATGTTTTTTCTAACATTGCCCATCCTGTTCTCAGGTGACTACAACAGACAGTTCAAGAGTGGAATAAGATAACTGAGCCATCAACTCCTAGAGGTCTTCCAATACATAAAATATTAGACTCTGACCAAGCTTAAGTCTAGGAAATCAATTTGAGATAACATACTACAGGCAGTCCTTGAGTTACGACACAGTTGAACCCCAAATTTATGTTGCTAAGTGAAACATTTGTTAAGTGTGTTTTGCCCCATTTCAACTTTTTTTTGCCACAGCTGTTAAGTGAATCATTGCATTTGTAGTAATATGGTTGTTAAGTGAATCCGGATTCCCCATTGATTTTGCTTGTCAGAAGGTTGCAAAAGCTGAGCACATGACCCTAGGACACTGCCATCGCCATAGCATGCCAAGCATCTGATCATGGAGATGCTGCAATGGTCGTGTGAAAAACAGTCATAAATCATTTTTTTCAGTGCCATTGTAACTTTGAACAGTCACTAAATGAACTGTTGCAAGTCAAGGACTACCTGTACAGTCTTACAATGAATATGAAGAATGGCAATTAAGATGGGCAACTTTTAATAACCACAACTAAACAGATCATGCAGATCCAACAAAACCACTTTCAGGAATGCAGTTGCCCTGAAAAATATAGAGTCACCTGAATAGAATCAGGACAGGGCATGTCAGAACCAAGGCAAAGTTCTTTAAGTGGGGAATAGCTAAAGCCCGCAATGTGTCTGTGATGTTCTGGAACTATAACATATACAATTCAAGAAGGAACTTTCAAGGCACCTGGGATGATCTCAACACAGCCACATCAGAAGCAGTAAGATGGTAGCTTCCTTACATATTGAAATATAATATCAATCCCATTGCAATTCTATGGCCCCATATTATGGTGATTTTATTATGGTTTTAATTTATTTTTTGTCTCTTATATTGCATTGTCCACATATTCTTTATTTGTATATCAGTGATTGCATGACCTCTGTACATGTCATAGGCTAAATAAATAAAATAAAATAAATAAAAATACTGGTAATTTACGATCAGATAATCTCTAAAGGATCCTTCTGACTAATCAAATACATATTTCTATTATATGGAACACATATAATATATTTTGATATCTCAAAAGAACTCTTTAAAAATGCTAAATTCTCTAGAACAGGTGTATGACAAGTTTAATTGTAGTGAGTTTACACCATCCATATTTTGTCAAGCTGCTTCAGAATCATGATTCCCTATTCTACTTTTTTCTCATTTCTGGAAGACAGCGTTAAAAGACACTTGCAAATACCTTTAGAGCATCTTTGTTGTTCTATTTTACATGAGCAAATAAACACTGAGGCTGAACAGAAGAAAATCTAGTCAATATTCAAGATGTCAAAATCTACATAAAGAAGAATCCCATTAATAAGACATTTCTGTTTCCCATTGCTTCATCCCTTATTTATTTTCAGAATTTCAATATTGTACATCAACATATCATGGCAAAGACCAAGATAATAGTGTCTAGGATCATTCCCCATGTTTATCATAAATAATACAGAAACTACAGATATTTGTGGAAAGTAAACTGGACTCATTAGGTTACATGTACAGGAAGCACATCATCTATACTGCTTCAGAATCATCGCTGAATGTTAAAATTAATTCAATTAAGTAAATCAACAAATAGCCAAAGAATATTTTCATAAGGGGATTAAATAATAGATTTTATAAATAATACAAGTTGAACAATCCTTAGGAAGTAAAGGGGATACAAGGCATCCATAGCAACATTTCCCAAAAATCCAAGTGGTGGCAGATATGGTTGGGAATTGTCTATTACTAGTTTCAAAGATCTGCTAGCCCTGCACCAGTAAGCAGAAAGTTTGTTTGGAGAAGTTTGTTTAGTTTTTCTTTTTTTTAACTCCCTAAATTCATTCCAGTTTTACATTAGGTCTTAAAGAAGATGATTTTACTACACTAGGTCCAGGACTTACCATTCCTTCCCTTTTAAAGAAACATACCAGGGAACTAAGAGGGCACTGGGTTCAGCAGATTTAATAGCATTTTCAATCTACCATAGAGCATGCTTCTTTCCTTTCTAAGGTTAGGCACTGATAGCAGAGGACCAATGGCGCTGGAAATTTTTACTGTCATAACCAGAAGGCAAGAATTGGGTCCAAAGAAATGTGTTCTATGATTCAGAATTGCCTAAAGTATCCCATGCTCTGGTTCTATCTAATTACCATATACACCTGCCTATAAGCCCATCTGCAGATAAGCCAACCCTCAAATTTTTCACCATGAAAAATATGCTAACCACAGATAAGCTGATCTGCATTTTTTCATAGTATTTCGCTTAAAAATTTGAGGGTCAGCTTATCTGCAGATGGGCTTATTCACGAGTATATACAGGAAATACTGGTACTTAAAAAGAAGCATTGCTATGTATATTTGCAGATAAGCCCATCTGTGGATAAGCCAAACCTGATATTTGGCACCTAAAACTTTCAGCATATCCACAAGTATATATGGTATTTGCTAAATAATTAAGATACACATAAAATTTACAATTTCTAATTTGTTTCTGAAAACTCTGAGAATTTTAGAAAGTATTCATTCAGAAATTATAACATTTTAATCATCCTAAAATAATATCCCCAATTTCTATCTCATATAAAATCTGTTGTTTTTTTTGAGGAAATAATAAATGTTTTTACATTGTCAATATTTTAAGTAATCCAATGATGTTTGAAGAATAAAATCAACACCAAATGAAGTTTCCATAAGTGCAGTACTGTTGGTGTCGCAGGGAATAAGAAAATCCCTGTATGACCTCAAAGAGGCTGCAAATAGTTTCCATTTCTATTCCTTGGGTTTGATATAATATAGATTTGACTATGGAAATGTCAATTCAGACAGTATCAACAAGTGCTGAAACTATATGTACCATGGTTGCCACATAAAACGCAGGTTTAAAAGGGTGCTACTTCAAGTCTGTATTGCAAAACAATTTAAAATTTGAATCTTGGAAGACAAAATACAACAAGGAAACAGGCAAAACCCAACAGCAGGAGTTGGCAATTAATTTTCCCAATAAAACTAATGTCAATATTGTTAATGTTAATATGGTTAATAAAATCATAGTGGAAGAAGATGGGGCTTTGCCATATTTCTGTACAATGAAAAGTGAAGGCCCAGTTCACCCCCTCCAGCTGTATGCTGCATTGTTTAAGGGCCAAAGAATGTGTCAGAATGACCAATACAGCATCGTGCTGTAAATTCCAGTTCTCTTGGGTGTGCCACAATGCACATGCAATGACAGAATACACTGCAATGCTGTTTTCACCACTTTAACCCCCTTGCTTCCCCCATGTATGCTTTCTGTCAACTAGAGAAGGAGCTCTAAAACTGTCTCTTAATATGAATCTGTTCCCTGGTGATCTAAGTAACTTAACAAATTAATAGTATGAGATGCAGTTCGTCAGATAGTCGGTATCCAAGCTATTTAGAGTTTTAACACATGACTGGCTCTATAAAACTAAGCAACAAAGGACCTAAGAGGATAATGCCATAATTTATAGTGATCAGACTACTTATTCAGAAAGTATAATGTATTTAGAAGAAAAATAGTAAAAGTAAAATAAATCAGTGACTAAAATATTCCAATTCTGGTTTAGTATAAATTTGCAAGTTGGTATAGAAAAATATATATAACTGCTACAGACCAATCAGGACATTTATTTTATTACCCCAGTACATCTGTGAGATAAAAATTACATTATTATAAAGCACTTTTTCTAGAGACATATGCAGCTACATTTTAAATAAAATTTGGCAATGGATTACCATAGCAGCTTATTTTATTAAGTGTTTTAAATTTATATAACACCCATCTCACTATCAAGCAACTCTGAGCGGCTTACAATATTCAACACTGCTATAAGCAATTACACTGCTACTGTACAAGTTTCCCACTTTCTTTCCTGTCACAATTCAAGGTGCTGATTATGCCCTTTAAGGACCTATGTGGCAAAGGGCCAGGTTATCTGCAGGGCCATTTCTCTCTGTGTGCGTAGTGGTGCAGTGTATAACCATTGCAAGCTAACTATTAAATACAGCAGGCTAATTCATGCATTTGTTAAGTTAGTAATATGGTTATTAAGTGAATCCAGATTTGCCATTGACTTTGCTTGTCAGAAGGTTGCAAAAGCTGATCATGTGATCCCAGGACACTACAATCATCACAAATATGAAACAGTTGCCAAGCATCTGAGTTTTGATCATGTGACCATTGTGGATGCTGCAATGGTCATGTAAAAAACAGTCATAAGTCACTTTTTTTCAGTGGTAACTTTGAAGGTTCAGTAAATGAACTGCTATAAGTCAAGGACAACCTATATTCTAAATGCCAGTTTAAAAAATTAAAACAATATTTAAATAAAAATCTAATATGGTGAGTAGCCAGGTACATAAAAGGTATTTATACATACAATAATGCAAGTATATTGATGCCCACATTACTTGACTCTCCTGTAACACCATCATCAAATACTATCGAATTGATATTCTTTGTAGATTAGATCCTACTTTTTGTCCTATTCTATCTCCCATTTTGCTGGCAGGCTTTTCTTTCTGTAAATTCTTTGGTTACTAGAGTGCTTCTTTTAGACCTCACTGAAAGCATCCTGTTCATCAATTCAAATCTTGAAAAAGCAAAGCACCGGGAAGGAGCTGAGTGAGATGCCTGTTAAACATGCTGTTCAAAATAATATTCAAAAAATCAAAGCATCTTTTAATTCTCTGTTTTCCTCAAAGAGGAGAATGCATCACATATGCTGTAATCTCTATATAGTATTTAGTTGCATAATAAATACATTTACTCCTACCTCTATACTTAGGTTTTATGATAATTGCCTAAAATCTAGATTGCAGATAGGAACATTATCTTTGGGTCCTGTTTTTATTCATAATTTCAAACAACTTTCTAAATGGTTATTTCTCTTCTCTTAGCAGTCGTAATGTATGGTATATCAAAGTATTATTTTACAGATATAGGAATCATGCCAACATAAATAATGTCTTGGTTTTTAAGTACTATTGTACTTTTGCCACATGTGTAGTCATTAGCAAGGTTGTGGTGTATAAAATCATAATCATCCAAAGATCAACACTTCATAATGTCTACAATTTAAGTAGCAGTACAGGAAACCTCACTTGATTGTTTTACAGTATAACATTCTAAGATATGCTTTTTGGTTTAAGACATTCAAAATGCAATATTTAAATATGCAGAATTATCTTGAGTTGTTCATATGTGAACTTAAAAGCCATGCAACACAGGAAAATTAAGTAATTATGCCTCCAAGTTATTTACTGCAATTAAGCTCATTTATCATATGCAAATTAGTGCAAACTGGTCTCATTAGTTACTAAATTACTCAATATGAGCTGAACAATGTAGCACTCCAGTTTGTAATGAAAAATCCCTGTAGAGGCAAGCAGGATCAATTAAGCTAATTTGCATATGCAAATATATTGTCTCACTTTTAGTTTTCCCCATATTTAATCTTACATTTTCTGGTCATTCTTGATTATATTAAAAGGATGAGGTCAATCAATGTCTTCATTGTAATCTTAAGTCTTTATACAACTTCATAAAGAAAAAGACTGCAAGTCAGATTGCCTATTTTTGTATCAGCATATTAATCTATTTTTCATAGAATAATCAAAATAAATGCCATGATACTATATTCTTAGATAATTTTTTTCTTAGCCGTGGTTAACAAATTTTACCTGACAGTGAAGACAAAGTTACTAAGATGTTGGAACAAAAACTGAAAAAAATGTATATTGGTTAATTACTTTATTGTCAACAAACTCTTCCTACTATGAATTCAATCAGAGTTTTTCAGTTATACTGTATGTGGCAATTCCTTTTCCTGGTGTTATATTCCTTTGACCTAAAGATAGCTGACTTCAATTGTTGCTTTGATTATATAATTTGTTTCTGACACACAGAAACAAAATGAATTCCTTGTATCTCTTTACTACAAAAGATACAGGATAGATACTTTAGCTTGTAACTTGGATTTTAAACAAACTTTGATGCCCATCAAAAGCTCTTGGGTAAACTTAGGAATCAAGGGATAAGACATATTCTTTTATAGACTCCTAACTGAATGCAAAGGAAAGAAATGAAATTTCTGTTTCCTCAATAAAGGAAGTCTCTCAAGATCTATTCTGAGAAGTATTTTTAACTTGTTTGTAAACAATCCAATGAATAAGTATTATTTATGCCCAAATTTCTGGATGATACCAAGCCTTGTGATGATCAAGCGATTGTGCTTCAGACAGATCTCTTTAAACTAAATGAATTATCCTCTAAATGGCAAATGTACTTCAATGTAAATGTAAATATAAATATAAATGTTTTATATTTATATTTATATGCTGGGGTTCAAATATATATATTATATATTATATATATATATATATATATATGTGTGTGTGTGTGTGTGTGGGTGTGT
>JAOYMU010000001.1:111893009-111904131 GCA_025802295.1 Psammodynastes pulverulentus | reverse complement strand
AGTCTGTAACTAACCAGGAAAATTATCTTGATGGGGTAATAATGGATTGCTTAATGAAGTTGTCAACTGAGCAGCAGCCATGAATAAGAAAAAGTCCATGCTAATGAGCATCAGAAGTGGATTAAAAAAGAAAACAGTCCACATTGTAATGTCTTTATGTAAATTTGTGATACCCACATCTGGAATACCATGCACAGTTCAAGTCCCCACATTTGGAAAAGAAGCTGAGCAACATTCAAAAGATAGCAATCAAAATGAAAAGATACCTACAATACTTTGATAAGATATAAGAAAACATTAGAATATTTGGAGCCTGAAGCTTAGAAGAATGGTGAACAATGGTGATTAAAGACTACAAAGCATATATCAAACTCTCTCAAATCAGTAGGACCAGGAGTCATCCAATGAGGCCAGATGGAAGAAAATTCAGAACAGACAAAATGAACTCCTTCACATAATGCACAATTAACCTATGAAATATATCACTATGTTGCAGTGATATAAACTATATAGAGTGACTGGCCCAAGATCACCCAACTGTCTTTGTGATCAGGTGGGACTAAAACTCAGACTCCCAATTTTTAACCAGCTGCATTAACGACTACACCAAACTGGCTGTCAAATAACTTAGATGGCTTTAAATGGAGATTGGATACATTCATGAAGAAGTCTATCAGAGGATACCAAGACACAGCTACTTCTAGGTTGGGGGCAGCATATCTCCAACTAACACTTGCAAGGAAATAATGATGGCACAGTCATAGTCAGGAGAACTCATTTTCTAAATTATTTATTAGATATAATTTGTTATTTATTTATTTAATTTATATGCTGTCCATCTAACTATTGAGCAAGTGTGGATGGCATATACATTTATTAAATAATAAAAACATGTTTTTATGATTTTATGTACATGATTTCATGTGTTTTTCAAACTCACATTAGTTTTAATACTATTATGATTCATCCCACAGTCACCCAGATGTTTAGGCTGGATTTGGCATTTTTATCCCTTTTCAAGTTCTTCCCAAGGACCTGGGATAGGCAGATGTTATTGTTTGATGATGTTAAAGGTTATTATTGTTATAGTTAATTACGTAGTCATTATTATTAATAATAGTGATAATATATTGAACAACATCTTCTTTCCTCCTCCTTCAGAACAGACAGTAAATGTATCAAATCACATTCAACTAAAACCAGCATAAAGTTTTGGAATATATGCAAAATACTGTTATGATCACACACAAAATAAAGCTATTCAAGATAAATGTTTACCAAGATCATATGCATAAGAAATCCATTCATTTGATGAATAAAAATCATTACAATCATTACAATTTTTTTTAAATTTACTTTGCCAATCATTTTGCCAATTATTGCTCAACAAAGCACCAAAAATATAGCAACAAAAGTTTTGGACCTTAGCAAAGAAGGATAGAACAGTCAGAGAAGGGGACAAGTCTTGACTTAATTGTAATATAGTATAACAGATTTATTAGGACACCTGAATTCAGCTCTTTGTTTTTTAACTTAAAGTAATATTTTCTGCTGGATGCATAGTTAAATGTATAGGTATAGAAATTATTTTCAAAGAAGCAATGATAAAATAGATGTTTATATTTTGCTTACACTGAAAAAATATATTGATTCTGATCCAAATGAGATTCTTCTGGGAATCTTATGTCAGAACAACATGAAAACACATGGCTGATGCATAACATTTGTCAAGATAATGTGTTCAATAGATACTACTGAAAGAAATTTGGAGGAACACTACACTGTTTATCTAAAGTGTTAAAGACATGCTATCTTTTAAAGGAATATAAATATCACAATGAATACAACAGTTGAAGCAATAGTGCTAAAAAATTACAATAGGAGGAGAAAAATGAAAATCTACATGTGAACAAGATTTAAAAATTTTTTTCACAAAATAGTTAATACTTAAATATATACAGACATTTAGGGAAACCAACAGCTATTGCACAACATAATACAACTAATGTGTTGAGTTTAAAATTATTATAGTACAAATAATACTTGTCCTCCCTTTCTCATTAACATTCTCTCAACTCTTCACTTAAAAAAAAGAATCTGTAAAACAAACCCTCACTGTATAGACTCTAATAGTAATATCAATATCCAAATATTTGACAGGTGTCTTATATCTTGCTATTAAACTATTTATTTGTTTGTTTGCAAAGCCATTGCTTTTACCTGTAAAATGTGACTTCCCAAATGTGACTCAAATACTTCAGTGGCAACGGCACTGGGGCTTCTCCTGCGCTGGGCACCTATAACTGAATAAAAAAGGGATTATGTTGCAATCTCTTCACATTTAGTCACAATGCATCCCAATTTAGGTTATTATTATTATTATTATTATTATTATTATTATTATTATTATTATTATTATTATTATTATTCAGTAATATTTTCTACAATATTAACATTTGAAAAATTATAATTAGGGAAAAATTATAATTATATGAAGAACAAAGGAACCCTAATTCGCCACTTTATTTTTTTATGTGGAAGATTATATTCAAAGATTGTTCAATATTCCAGGCGCCTACACATGTAGCTCCATAATCAAAATCAGTTTATACAAGATCCAGAATTTACCTAACTGATACAAAGTTGGGAGATTATACTCAAGCATACATATTTTGCCTATTGTTATATTGATCAGTTATAGAAGAGCAGAAGAGAAACAGAGCATCTTAAAACTATAAGCAACTTTCCCACCTACGACAAAAAAAAATCACAAAAAAGCCTGAAGTTTTTTATTGGTTTGATTCTATCACATGAGTTTTGGAAAAAAAATAGACCTCAGAAAATTATAACCTTGAAAATTTAATAAAAATATATTCTATAAAATAGCTTCAACCTTTGTTTGAAGAAGTTCACTTCAATGACAGCACTATCAAAAATAGTTTTAGGACTGCAGGAAATAAAAATACAGAACAAACCCAAACAATACTACAGATAGAAGAAAATATCTGTAGCTCTAATGTTGCAGAAAACAACATTACCAGACTAGGTAATATGTTCAGTGCAAATAGTGTGATTAATATTTAGTAAGTCAATATCAAATATTTGTATATATTAAAATAAGAAGGAATGTGTCAAATCTTCCAAGCCAAACCTTAGGAACATTAAATATATGGTTCTGACATGGGAAATGTCAGTCCAATGTATGTGAAATTATCAATTCCTCATTTACAATATGATCACAATAAGAATTCCTCTGCTGCTTATGGCAACACCAAATGTGTGCCAATGCATGTCACTTGTTTTTCTTCTGGTATGGTTTAAGTTATAAAATTTGCTTGTATTTTTGCAAAAAGTTTCTTTGTTAAGATTGTGATTTTCATCTCTCTTATGACTGAAATTGCAAACGAGACAATGAAGACTTGATGGAAAGATAAGTTTTGGGAAAAATAAAATGATCTATATTCCTTTTTAAAACAAATTCGGCTCATCAAACGCTTTCTCTCCTGGCAAAGAGATATATTTACAAAATAAAATAAAGCAAAGTACAAATGCCCTTTGTTGGGCATGGCATGCCTTTTTTTTCTAGGAAGAGAAATTCTTCCACAGTTTCTCAAAGGAAAGTTTTTTTCTTAACAGAGACAGTGACATTGATTCTGAAAATGCCCAGTGGAACAAGTTTTCTCATAATATCTTCCCTTGGAATGCAGTTGAAATGTGGGAAACTAGAAAGATGGCAGGCCACTAGAGAAATGACTATACAATGAAGGAAAGGACACACACACACACACACACACACACACACACACACACACACAATTTGGTCATCTAATGCAAGAACGTAGCACTTGGAGTTTTGCCAAAAGCTGTTCTCCTTTGAAATCATTTCTAAAGCAAATTCTCTTTCATCAAGCTGAATGAAAAACGACAGGGGGAAAAATGCAGAATGTCTCTGCCAAGCAGTACTATATGTCTGAAGCATAGGCTTCATGGAGCTGTAACAAAGTTGTGATAGTAGGTTAGAAAACAATACAATGTCTTCCCTGTACCTCAAATTTCCTCTGTTCAAGTCCATCTTTTCTGCAACTGGTTTGCACAAAATACATTGATGGCAACTGAAACTGTTTCTTAGATACTATGGAACACCTTCCAAAACATTTCCTTCCACACATTCCTTACTTAGTTTCCTAAAATTATTGCTTTTTAGGGGGGGGGAGGAAATTAATTAAAAGCAGGTACTGCCAATTTTACAAAGGATCAAACATTCTAAAAGTATAAATCTATTACAATAAGGAATTGCACTAATATATCTAACAATGCTGAAAAATATACAAAAATGACCCATGTTACAATCATATGTCTTGGTTTATTGTAACAAAAGAGTTCTGTTTCACATCATGTAATACAAATACCCATTGGGGTCAGCAAAAAGAGCTTTTGTTATTAGGCAGATACATGCTGAAATGTAAAGATTATAATACTAATATATGCAGCTATACACAAAATGTGTAGCATGAAGTAATATATAATCAGCAGTGAAGTATCTTCCTAGTTAGTTAGTTTACTTTACTGTCATTGTACCTCGTACAATGAAATTAAATGCCATCTTCAATGTACATTATGACTATAAAAATAAAATACAAACACAAAATGCAAACACAAACACACATCCTTCACATTCTATACAATTGAATTGAAAACCCCTGATATTGCATTAATGTTGCACTATACATTTTCCATTTTCATTTAGAAATAGTTTTGCTCTGTGTTCTTTAAAATATTTATTTGTTTTCCTTATTGTAAAATGAGCTAATAAAACTTTTAGCAAGGAAAAAAATATCTCGGGAGAACTAAATAATACACACTACTTCATACTATAATAGTATTTCTCTCACTGCAAACGAAGAGGCCATCTTTACTTTTTTAGGGCCAGAAAGCCTGTGAAATAGCCTTTTGAAAACATACATTATTTTATCAAAATACTCCTTAACATATTTTCTGGAGGCAAAGATTCTTTTTTAACATAAAATTAGAAACATTACAAAAACCTATCATACTACTTACAAACAAAAATGAAAAATGAAAAAAAAGTGTAAGCAAAAAATTTCCTACTTCCAGCTACTAAGTCTCTTAAAACATGTAATTTAGGCTTATTTTTTAAAGTATGAGTTTGCCCCAATTGTAAGCTCTGTATAAAATATAATAATACCTTTCTAAACTGGGCAATGATGTTGCAGTTTTGGCATGATCAACTGGATAATGTTCTCTTACTGCAAACTTGACATCATCAGCATCATCTGTGCGAAATCTCAGGATATTCAAAATAAGGTACTCGTGGTCAGTAAGAACAATATTGCCCTGCAACAAATTCAGAGCAGTTTGTCATTAAAATGCAGACATGACATGAAGGCATCTCCTCCCCAAGTTTATTTTCCAACAATGGCAAGAATCAGCTCCGTTAATCATGATAGCATCGGAAGATAGGAGGAAATAGAAAGTCATATATGCCTTCTTTCCCAAACTTGGCATCCTTCAGAGATCTGAATTTTAAGACAAGCAGACATTAACACCAAGATTAACATCAGGCCAACAATCAAGAAGCAAACAATACCCCATATTCAAGGAACTGTCCAACAAGCTGACAGTAAACAGCTCAACCAAAGAATCACCAAGGCCACTCCCACCAACACTGACAGGACAAGCACTACTACGGTATATAAAATGAAAGCAAATCCCACTCTCTTCTAGCACTGATGATGTTACAAGGTTGGATAATGAAACATCTGCAAAAAAACAGCCAAGCTCAGAGAGCACCAAGGACCCCTCATTGGAATGTTAAGTTTGTAATTCACCACCACTACAGCCATGCCTACACATTCTGTGAGCTCATCCCCACATCTGATAGGAACCAAGGTGGAGTATATGCCTGGAAATGAGACTTTGAACTCCCCCCCTTTTTTTTAGGAAGGCATGTAGGGGACAGAGACTGTCCCCAGGTCCCTATCTCAGACATTCTTTCTCTACTTACTCTGTCATAAAGCTCTATAATCAAGTGATATGCTGCTTCATCACTCCCAAACTGGAAATCGACTATTCTATCAATGCCAAGTTGCTTCACACTCACAAGCCTTCTGGACTTTAAATGTTTGCGACACTGTTGATGAAAAGAGAACAAAGAAGCCTTAAAACAATGGCAGAGTTATGTGCATTCAATCAGAATAGAGTTGGCAACCTTTCCATACATAAGAACATAAGAACAAGACCATCCAACATACATTTAGGATCCTGGAATATTTCAAAACTGTTCTAACATGGTATGGAGTAAATAGCATACTGGGGTTTGTTTTTGCCTTTAATTAACCAGAAAAAAGAAGAAAAAGAAAAAGAAGAAAAGTATGTGCGTTTGCATGTGAATCTCATATGTATATATATATAGTTTTCCACAAAAGTTTCCATAAAAGAAGATTCCATTTCATTGTTTTATCCTTATCTACTTTCTATTACAAAAACTTCAATTTTCACAGAAATGCCTTGGACGAATTATAGCTTAGCTACATATTATCCTTGGATGCCTTGGATGAGGATAGTGTGTTTGTTATTAAGTAAAATAAAATGGTTGTTAATAGTCTGTCATATTACTATGAAAGACTCTGTTGCATTTGGCAGTGGGAAGCCAACATAGTACAGTATACAGCTAAAAAGTACATGAACTTCTCTGTAATGCATGGCAAGTTTGGACTACAGATATTGCAGCTCCTATCATCTTTCAACATTGGCCATGCTGGCTACAACTGAGCTGGAGATAACTATGGTATTTCCAGAGGGTCACATTATCCATCCCTAGTCTAGGAAATGGTATGGCCTGAACTCAGCTATGGATTCAAATGGCCAGTTTTGCAATTCAGTTCACTTTAAGAAAGAATGTTAACATCCTATTGAAGATACACTAATGGGAAAGTGCGCAGTTTGGCAGCTGTGCATATATTTTGCATTTTGAAGGTCCCAGGTTCAATCTCTAACACGGACAGACAAAATGATGAAATAATAACGAAGGAAAAGATCCTTCCCTGCCTTAATCCAGAGACTGAGTAAAAGAATAGATGCTGAATCAGAATAGGACACTTTGACGAGTTCCTGTTTTGTGTACTTAGAAATACTACGTAATTATGAGGATAATGAGACTACAAACCATGTTTTATTTGGAAGTATTTGTAAACAATTGTACTCTAAATTAAACCTTATCGAACTAAATGGAATTACAGATAGTCCTGACCACAAAGGAGCCCAACATTTCCATTGTTAAATGAAACATTTGTTCAGTGAGATTTGCCCTATTTTGTAACTTTTCTTGCCATAGTTGTTAATTAAATCACTGAAATTGTCAAGTTAGTTACACAGTTAAGCGAATCTGGCTTCCCCATTGACTTTACTTGTCAGAAGGTGATTACATGACCCCAGGTCACTGCAACCATCATAAATATGAACCAGGTGCCAAGCACCTGAATTCTGATCACATGACCACAGGGATACTGCAAATATCATAAGTGTAAAAAGGATCACAAGCCACTTTTTTCAATCCCGTTGTAACTTTTGAACAGTCACTAAATGAACTGTTGTAAGTTGGGGACTACCTGTATTCATCCTCCTGCTGTTGAAGTAAATTAGCAGGATTTCTAATTGAGTCAGAGAAGAGGCAATTGCCTTGTTGTTATCAATCTCGCAAAACACCATCTATGTATCTGGTTGTTATTAACTTCAAAACAAATTATGCCAAGCAAACTGATATTTACAAAAGGAAAGATCAACAATTACTAGCTTCAGTTTTCCCACCATTCTGCAAGGAATCTTTAATGAACAAAAGAAACTCAACTTACTTTCATTGCAAAACCAGATGGCATCATGTTTTTTGGCCATTCAAATTCTGTCATGTGAATCCTAATGCCAGATTCCAGAAGAAGTGTAGCCTTGAAGTCTGGTCTAAAAGACAATGCAAAAAAAACAAACCCCTAATTGTATTTTTTTCCTAGAATCCTAACATATATAAATAATTCTTATCAAAACTTCCAGTTTGTTTTCCTTTTTCACTGAATTCAAAACCTTAATTTACACAATAGAATCGGCCCTAGATAATATAGACATTCTGGCATATTTTCTTTAAAGAAGTCTCACTAAACCTTTTTCAGAGGTCAAATGTGTGATTTATTTTTTAATTTATTATTTTAAACACTGATTTAAAAAAAAATGATACAGCATGTTTGCAAATTTTAAGATACTGAGCACTGACATAAATATCACCTGAACTACTGCTGTTCAAACTTCTGTTAATTTGCAATATCATTAATATTTTGAAAAAAACATTGTACAGTTGCTTAAAACGGCACGGTGTCTAAGTCAACAAAAGATGTACTGTGGGAGATGGAGGCTTCAAAAATATGAAAAACAAATAACCACAAACAACAAAAATAACTAAAAAAGAAAACAAAAGAAATGTTCTTACTTTTGGAATCGGATTAGGTATGTTTTATTATCCACATCATAAACATTGTTTACCCTCATTCCCAACAAGCTGTAAAAAGAAAAGAAAAAAATTAGATCTCTATATATTTCTGATCAAATTATGGAAAAAGAAAAGAATACTTTTTAAAATAAACTCTAGCAAATTATTACAAAAGACGACAAACATTTATCCATGTACTCAGTAGAAGATAAACTTGATTTCATGCACTAAACAAACTTTTGTCTCATACAGGTAGTCCTCAACTTAGGACCCCAATTAAGCCCAAAATTTCTGTTGTTAAGTGCGAAATTTGTTAAGTGAATTTTGCCTCATTTTACAACTTTTTTGCCACATTTAAGTGAATCACTGCAGTTGTTAAATTAGTAACACAATAGTTAAGTGAATCAGGCTGTAATGTAAAACAGATGTTAAGACTCTAGAAAGAGTGCAGAGAAGAGCAACAAAGATGATTAAGGAACTGGAAACTAAAACATATGCTGGAATTGGGTATGTCTAGTTTAATGAAAAGAAGGACTAGGAGAGACATGATAGCAGTCTTCCAATATCTCAGGGGCTGCCACAAAGAAGAGGCAATCAAGCTATTCTCCAAAGCACCTGAGGGTAGGACAAGAAGCAATGGGTGGAAACTAATCAAGGAGAGAAACAACCTAGAACTAAGAAGAAATTTCCTGACAGTTAGAACAATTAATCAGTGGAACAACTTGCCTCCAGAAGTTGTGAATGCTCCGACACTGGAAGTTTTTAAGATGTTAGATAACCATTTGTCTGAAGTGGTATAGGGTTTCCTGCCTAAGCAGGGGGTTGGACTGGAAGACCTCCAAGGTCCCTTCCAACTCTGCTATTCTAAACTATAGCTAGGTGTGGAAATATGGAGCCTGGTGAGATTCGAACTGCCAAATTACCAAATTGCAGGTAGCTGGCTGTAAGCAGAAGTTGCCTGCAATTACTGCACTCTATCCTCTGCGCTATCATGGCTTAGAGTATGTTAACTTTTTTATGCCCCTACATCTGGGACATAACCAGGAGTGGTGCGGTGGCCTAGAGGTGGAGTTCTCGCCTCACAGTCAGGAGGCTGTGAGTTTGATTCTAGGTAGAGGCAGATATTTCTTTCTCTGGGCACAATGGGAATATATCTGCTGAACAAAACTCCGTATTGGTGACAGGAAGGGCATCTTGCCCAGTTTCCCCACAAGGGATTATGGGATCGTTAAAAGAGATGATGATCTGGGACATGACCAGCTTTGGGGGGGAAGGGGGGTGGATGGAAGATGGACGAAGGAATGAGGTGAAAATAATGGATAGTTCTGGTAACTTTTTAACTATGAGTTAACTAGGTTTGGTCTTGGCTAACGGTTAAGCGGTGAGAGGCATCACTTGATGCTTTCTCTTGCTTGCCTCCCTTTCTTTGTGTTGGGAAAGACAGCAGCATGCAAGTGCTGTGTGGTTGTCACGGCAACAATGGATCGCCAAATTGCACAGCAAAAAGCAAGCCTCTGTATATCTCTGATTTCCTCTTCCTGCCGGCACCTTCTTCTAGGGGATTTCAACAATGCCATGTCAGGCCAGCTGACCGCACTTCACACCCCTCCTTATGCACACGAGTGAGTTCGGAGTCCGCTTCACTTTCCTTTCCTCATAAAGGTACACATCTTCATCCCAGCATGCACGAGCGTATGGCTATTTATTGATATAAATCACCGCCACCATCACTCTAGCCTTCTGTCAATGAATGTCACTCAAGGTGATAACCTCCAGTAAGTAAACTTCAAAAATCATTTAGGCACTGCTGGTAAAATCATCCGCCGTCTCCTGGCATCAATAAATGGCAGTTCAGGCACTTAAAAATCATGGAAATATATGAAAATTAAAACCCCATCAAAACGCAGTTAAAACAGTTGAACACGTTCCAAGAACACAAAGCATACCCATCAAACAAGTAGACCCATTTGTGAAAGTCCTGTCTGAATGAAGACCTCTTTTTGAACTCCACCCTCGCTCCTGGTTTTCTTGCACCTGGCATGAATTGTATTCTAGATCTGGGAAGAATCAAAGCTGTATAAGTCCTCACCAGCCACTAATGGAACAGACTTGAGTTTCTTTCTCACTACTTCTTCCCTTCCAGAGCTGGGTATGTGTTTACAACGGTGGTTGAATGTCTTATTCAAGTTCATACTTCTCTACAACTGCTTAAAGAACTCGCTATACTCCAAACGAGGATTGGATAGTCTTCTTAGAGCAGAGGTCTCCAACCAGTGGTCCGTGAGAAAATATTGGTGGTCCGCGGCACACCTGGGTGGAGGAGCTGCTCCGGGATTACCCAATGGGCTGGTCCTGTGACTAGAGTTCTGGAAAGAGAGATGAGAGAGAGACAAGAGAGAAAGAGATACAGAGAGAGAGATGAGAGAGAGAAAGAGACAAAGAGATGAAAGACAGACAGACAGCGGGGGGGAGAGACAGATGAGAGAGAGATACAGAGAGAGAGATGAGAGAGAGACAAGAGAGAAAGAGATACAGAGAGAGAGATGAGAGAGAGAAAGAGATAAAGAGATGAAAGACAGACAGACAGAGGGGGGGAGAGAGAGATGAGAGAGAGAGATACAGAGAGAG
>JAOYMU010000001.1:111790092-111800932 GCA_025802295.1 Psammodynastes pulverulentus | reverse complement strand
TTGCTGTTACCCGCCCCGAGTCCCTTGTGGAGAGGGGGCGGGATATAAGTCGAACTATAAATAAATAAATAAATATATGAATATATTAAGTATTGCTGAAATCATTTGATAAGAGATTTTATATTAGTGCCTGTGTCATGGAATATGCTACAACTGCATAATTTCCATATACCCAACTAATACAATTGTGGTTTAAACAATATAGCATTTGGTACTGGAGGTTCAAATTGTAATCTCATCACTTTTTCTATCTAAAGCACATGGTTGTTTACAAAAACGGAGGAAATAAATGATTCTTTTTGACATTTCAGTATAAAAATTATGAGTGCATGAAATAATGTTTTTTCCCTGATTGAAGTTTATACATGATGCCCCATTTTGACTAAAAAAGAGAAATAACAAGCATGTTCCCTTCTCTGAAGCCGAAAGCAATTTCCTTTTCTAATTTTAGTTATGCAAAGCCTATGGGCATCATCAGCATTTAGTAATTAGTTTTATAATTACTGCTGTTTTGCTCACTGTCATTCAATTTTTCTTACAACATGGTCTGGGATTGAAACATCCCACATCCACAGCTGTGTAAATTGCCAACCATTTATAAGACAAAAAAAAAGCAATATTCCACATTTATCATTATTTGGATACAGTAAAATTTCATACTTTGGTAATACTTTTAGTATATTAACTACCTTTTAAAAAATGAGAGGACTTCTTAAATTCTGGCAAATTTTGTTGACTTATTTTATATCAAGGTGATTAATAAAACAATATTTTCCTTAAATTATACTAAATAAATTGAAGATACCAATAATATTAATTTTTACATACATGAATTTTTAAAGTACATATACAGTACATCACGCTGTTCTCTTTTGGGTAAGCAATGGTTTATAAAGCATTGGAAAAAAGTAAGAAATAGTAAAGTAAGGTACTTAATGCATGAACTAAGGAAAAAAACAAACACCTGAAATCAAATTTGCAGCAATTCAGTCACGTAACCTCTCCTAGCTTTTACTCTGTCCATACATGGCTTTTTATTTATGACATCTTAGATTTCTGTTTTCAGGATCTCATCAATTCTATACAAACTTTGTCTTCCTGTCAACCATTCGTTCTTCCTTCAAATGTCTGTTTTGTAGTCCTAATTCATTCTCTATGTCCAAACCATTGATTCTACATTTTTGAGTTTTATTTTTTTAACATTCAGTCCATATTATTCAGTTCTTATTCCTTATTTACCTGATTTTTTCTTGTTTTAACACATATTACTTCTCAAGTTGCTCATTCCCAGTGAATTCAATTCTTTGGGTATTCACAGGTATGGCTTCCAAATAACAAAGTGGAAAGAAGCACATTCTTATTTCACCTCTTTCAACAATAAATACATTCTTGCAACAGAAACAATCTTGCTCTCTGCAGTTGGACTCCATTTTCTCTGTGAAACAAAACCTTGGCTTGATACATTAATTTTCAGATTCATAGTCCTTGTTGTGTCATTCAAGCTATCTAACATTGGCTAAAAAATTATTCAGGTTTTCAGCCTCACACAGTACCATCTGCATAAAAAAGTCATCCATATTCACATTCCCAACAAATACACACTTAATGGCACCACGTGCATTCCTTATACATTTATTTATAAACAAGTCAAACAACTAAACAGACACAACATATCCTTAGATAAATGCTTAGGTACAATGTCATTTTTCTTCTCATGCCTGATTTACTTTCATCACATACAACTGTCAGTGCATTTAGCAATCAGTTTTCAACCCCACAATTGTACAAAAATCTACAAGTCAAGCCTATTCATATTTGCATTTATTTTCTGTAAATGAACAAATGTAGCTTCTTTCTCTTGTTGATATACTTCTTAATGAGCCTAATAGCAAAATTCTAGTATTAAGAATTCCTGTCCAACATAAAGCCATAGCAAATTTTCAAAATTTTGCTTTTTGTCTCTGAGTGTTTCAGAGTTTTGCCAAATAATTTCCAAGGCATATTTAACCTAAAAACACATACTCCTATAACATTTGCATTCAGTTTTACTACCTTTTCTGTTCTACATGAAACAGTAAGGGCATTGTTCCAATTTTCAGCATAGATTCAATCTTCATATATACATTAAAAATATAAAAAATAGTTCATCAACAATATTTTTAGCTATACCATCTACACCTGCAGCTTTACAATTTTTAAATATTGTCACAGCATTGTTGACTTCATTTTTAAAATATTTTATTATGAATTATACTAAGTATATAAAACTAAGAAACCTAATTCAAATATATATACAGTATATTTTTAAAATGTGGGGGAAAGTATAAAAAAATACTTCCCTCCCAAATATGAAACTTCTTCTTTCATCCCCAGCAAGCATATTCAACATTAACACTTTTTTTGCTGCCTCTTAAATTACAACCAGATACATCTTCATTCCATACCACATCCCATTTTCTATAAACTCATGTCTGACTCTTCAGTTCTCCTTAATGATCAACAAAGGCCCAGCAAAAATAAGCAAATAAACAATACATAATCCCCCCTTTCATTTAGTCTAAATCCTCTCATTGTTTTGCATTTAAAAGTAAGTAAAAAAAAAATTCCCACACAAGAGTATCTTTCTAATTAGTTTCAAAGACTTTCTTTAAATCACTTTCACAAAGCCTTAGCGTTTAAACTCTTTAAAGTCACCCCTTTGCTGTATATTGCAAAAAGATACCCAAAATATTTTACAAAACTGAAAATATATAGTTTTCTTTCTTTTTGAGTGGATTGAAGGGAAATTTCACCCAGTGACTTGAAGTTCCAAAGATTTTTCAATTTTAAACAGGCAATGCAAACATTAAACTCCAAAGTAATTAAAAAGATGAGGGTTGGTCAAACCTTGAGTCCATGAAAGACTGCATTTACAGCTTTAGAACATGATGGAAATCCATGACTCCAAGCTGATCACAAGCAAGCTACAAAAACCTCTGATGACTACTCACAAAAATCTCCAGATCTCTTTTTATTCCAAAGAGAAGTTCAGCAGGCTGGATCTCAGATCCAGCTGCCTTTCTGGTCATAAACCTCTTTTAATCTGCATGGATCAAAGAAAAATTAACGCATTACCTTGCCTCAGTGGAAGTACATTAATAGTATTTATTCAGTCCCCCTAATTGAAATACCAATATACTTCACTAAAATATTCCATCACATTGCTTTTTCAAGTTCATTTAGTTGCTTTCATCTAAGTTCTCTTAATCTTTCCTTGCTCTTTTTACTACATTCTTTGCAGTGACTTTTCTCTCTATATATATTATATATTATCTTTCTCTTATCTTGTTTTGCAGTAATCATTCTGTTATACATGGTCTTTTTCCTCATCCAGTTTTCTCTCTCATCATTTAGCCAAACATTCTTTTTCATGTTCAATGAACTCCATACAGTTCTGTAGCATTCTAACACACAATTCTTTTCATTCTGTTTCAAGCAGCTTCTGTGTGTCCCCTTTCCTTATCTTTACTTTCCATTAATTTTGCTCTAAGATTAATCTGTTTTCCAATAGTTTTTCATTTAGCATTTTGCACATTCTCCTCCTGAACTACTTTCATTATAGTATCTTTTTCCATGTCTATTTTTCCCCAAGATCCCCTCTTGATACCAAGTAATGTCTGTTCCAATAGAGAATTTGGCATCCTTCACTAAGAAAGCTAATAGGATGGAGTCTTTCCCAATTTTGGAGGAAGAGGCTACTTCAAAGAGTCAAAAGACATATTACTGAGGTCTCATAAGGTGGTAACATTTAAGGGAAAGGACTTGTTTGACCTGGTGAAAATGAAGATATGATCCTCCAAACAGCATGAACCCATGCCTCTTAGGGCTTCAAAGGTAATAATCAGCATTTTGAATTGCATCGAGAAAGCAACTGGAAGTTAAAGTAGCTTGTGCAGTAGGAGTGGAACATAGGTGAAATATAAAGCACCAGAACTCTGCACTGCTGCATATTGGACCAACTGTAACTTCAGATGATCTTGAAAAGCAGCCCAATGTAGAATACATTGGAATAATCCAACCAAGAGGTGACCAAAACATGACTTAAAAGGAAGTTCTCCCAATCCAGGATTGGGAGTTCTCTTTCAAGGTCGCACGATCACAAGCAAAAACAGCACTAAGAAGCTGGAGTATTTACTGTGGTTTAGGCAGATAACATGAGACAGGAGTGTAATTCAAATGCATAACAGAGAGTGCTTGCCTGAGAGTGCCAATTACAGTCCAAGAAGCAATAATGTAGTCCAAATATGTTCCAAGAGTGACAGAATGCCAAATCAGGTAATATGCTGGTCCAAGAGACAAAGGGTCATAAACAAGAAACAAGAATTGAAAGCTAAACAATTGTTTCCAAAAAAGCAAACAAAAAAAGACTACAAAGGAAATAACTAAATCTATCTGCAGACAGCTGACTGCAATTAGTCATGCCTTGCCCTTCGCCTAACAAGGAGTCTCACTGAGGAGTCTTGCTCTGCTCACCTCTGTAGCATCTAGATTTGGTGCTTGAGAGTTGTGTCTCATCATCTGACTGCTCCAGCTGAATAGGAGATGCCTATGGCTGATCAACTTCAGTTGAATTCCTGAAGCTGACAATCCTGAAGCACAGGCTCAGGTGGAGTAACTTCATCAGATTCAAGGTCAGATTCTGAATTATGGCTCATAACAATGGTGTAATTGGGTCACAAATCAAACATGGGCAAAAGCTCAGGAGCTGCAAGTCCAGAAGGACTTCAAATTGTGCACCAACTCTGTGTTTCTTAGACAGCCTAGACAACCACTTATAGCCTTATATAAAGAGATAGCCTTGCCCCATTTACACTCTTTATCTTGTCTAAATTACAGTTGTGGATAAGAGATGAGGCTATCTTTAAAAATAATTCAAAGACATCTAAGCAGTCATATATAGTGTGCCATTGCTCATTTCTGGGGGAAATTCAAAGCTGATACTCATTCAAAGAACCCTAAATAATGTGGACCAAAAAGGGTATTCTCAGAGCTTTATATCAGACCTAGGAGATAGCACTCTATCTATGAAATGCCTTCCTCAGAAAAACTTGTCTGATGCATACATTATTGTGGCTCCTAAGGATAATTTTATTACTTTAGAAGTCTGTTTATACATTTATTTATTCACATTTCTAATGTTGCCCAACTCATTGGTGACTCTCTCATATTTCAATATTTATTGCTGTTAGTCGCAAAGTCATGTCCAACTCATTGCGACCCCATGGACGTTCCTCTAGGCCTTCCTGTCTTCTCCCATCCCCTGGAGTCCATTTAAGTTCACACCGACTGCTTCAGTGACTCCATCCAGCCACCTCATTCTTTGCCGTGCCCTTCTTCTTTTGCCCTCAATCGTTCCCAGCATTAGGCTCTTCTCCAGTGAGTCCTTCCTTTTCACCAGGCATATCATATCATTTTCAGGATCTGGCCTTCTAAAGAGTGGCCAGGGTTGATCTCACTATTTCACTATTACTTCTGTGTGATTTTATAATCTATTGACTACCAATACACTTTTGTTGCTCTTAATTTTTATAATGTCTATTGTGCTTTTCACTTTGTAGACTTTGATAAATTATGCATTAATTTTTATTGTCTTATGTTCTATAATGTGCTTCAAAGGACTAAATACCAGTCAGAGAACTTGTTTTAATCATTATCATCTCACTTTTTAAAAGCTGACTTGGATTAACATTTTCATGGGCATGATATGTGATATGTATAAATTTGGAAAAGGAGTGTGGTTCTTTGTTCTCATTCCTATACTCCATTGTTCTAGAAGTGTAGTGTCACTCAAAGTGGTCCTCTGACCAATTCAGTAAGGCTGCCTTCATCAGCAAGCAGTACTAGAAATAATATTCTTAGCTGCAATGAAGGAATTGGAAATCGTTTTCCAATAGCATAAAAGCTAAAGAAAGCGTAATTATCATTACTGTAATATAGTTTTGTAATTTAATAATATATATTTGATAATAAAATTTCAGTGACAGTCAAAGAGTTAAAAAAACAAAATACTTTATGGATTACTCTATTCGGAAGAATAATTAACTCAGTATGTTTATTTATCTACTTTTGATACTTGATTAAATGAATGACTGATGACAGGTTCCTTGTTTTCTTCCTTTTTGTCAGGATAAATGTTCGGTATTAGCTCAAACGACAGTTCTCAAAATAATTATAATGAAATTAAATACAGTGTATTTGTGTTTATAGGCTTTTAACTTAGTAAAAAAAAATATTTTTTTTAAAAAATATTATTATTAAAGGATATAACTGACAAATTGTTTCCTGCTCATTTTACCACATTTTACTACTTTTTAAAATGGCCATACTGTAATAATAAAATAAAGAGAAAAAAAGAATGCAATTGGAAAAAGAGCAGAAAAGGGATATAGAATAGTATAGTACAGAAGTTAAGGCAAAAAGAATGCACTGTAATGGAATAGGGACTGAAAATAAAATTGTGATCCAGTGATAAAACTTTTCAGTGGCTTCAGGTGTACTGTTGATATAGTGAAAGTAACCAAGCCAAGCATTTCTGCACAATTAGCTCACTGTCATTTAGAAACTATTGAGGAAAAGCAGTACTTCAACAAGACTTCTTTCTACTTTAGAAGGGTATAGAAAAAGTGTCCAATCTCATGTAAGAATTGGGATAAACTACATTGCAGAATTCTCATCCACAATTCATATTGGTAAATAAAGTTTATATAAATCTGCAGACTCAGTGCAATAATTCTGATTATAGATAGAAATGTATTTGGTTCACACCTGGATATAAGCTTAGCTAACTCACACATCCTAATCTACAATACATACCAATCAGTAATTGTATCATAAAAGAACTGAACTGAAAAGGTAGGTAAAAGTGAATTGAGATTTTTTAAAATTTTGCACTGTTATTTTCAGCTCTAACAATGCATAAAATATCTATATCTTTAAAAAGTGCATTTACTTTAGAAAAGGTGACTTCTAAAAATATTGTTTTAATGACTCAGTCATATCTGACTCTCCATGCTACCTTGTCAAGCACAGCATCTTTCAGTTGTTGGATATTCATCTTTGTATAGATTTTGTTGTTATCAAGCCAATGTATTCTTTGCTTGGCCCTTTTTCTTGTTCCACTAAGCATTCCTAGCATTACTGACTTCTCCAATGAATTTGCACGCATCACAATAAAGGCTGTGTAGATTTTTCTGAAATGCAAGCAATGTTAATGAAAATGTGATCCATTCTATATCGCAAATATATATGACAGCAGCCACCAAACTTTTGGGCATCAGGGACCAGTTCTGTGAAGAAAGGTTTTTCTGCGGACCGGTGGGGACATGGTTTTGCATGCTAGCTGCATCCCGTGGATGGGATGTTGCTTGTTTGCATGACCCCATTTCTGGATGCTGCAGACCAGTGCTGGTCCATGGATCAGGGGTTGAGGGGGCCCCTGCTGTACAAAATATAGGGCAAACTTTCATTGGGAAAAATGATAGAATCATTTCTTGTTCAGATAACCTATATCAGCTAAGAATTCCTTTTACTTTTCAAAATGATCTGATTCTTTTGAAACTCTATGTCAAATCTCCTCTTCTCAGTTAGGGTTATGCAAACATTTTATTCTGGCAGCTTTCAATAGCAAATGTAGATAACCACCACAAATAATACAGAAAATAATGTGTCATTAAATAATTCAGTGAAATAACTGCCAGCTGAGAAATGTGCACTGTTCATTCTCTATTTTTAAAAGGGCAAAAGGAAACTAGAAAGCATATAGAGACAGTCATAGCTATTATTAAGGACATCAAATAACTTTCAGAATAAAAAAATGCTATGAAAAGATGACCACTTATTTTAATAAGGAGTTCAGAACCGGTTCACACAATTAATGACACACCTGCAAATGATCCCAGGATGATGCTGTTCAGATAATCACTCGTTTGTACCAGGTTCTCATAAGGATATTGTCACTGCTTCTCTTCAGTCAATTCTATAACACTATTATTGTTATCTACAATTCTACAATACCATCTATTATTGTAAAATTGCCAAAATTGTGAGGGAAATAGCTTTGAAAAGCCTGATTCAGGCAATACATTTTCATTTATGTGTTCCCAAGAATCCCCAACAGGAGAACCATTTCAAGTTACGCAACAAGTGTTACTGATAGCAATTGTTCCAGGTAAAGCTGGGTCAAATCCTTCCACCCTATTTTTCAGTATCCTTTACCATTTTGGAACTTTAGGCAAGTCAACATAACAGAGATTGTAAATGTATCAGTGCATGTGGGGGTGCTTTGTTTTCTTAACCATATAGCTGTTTAATCGTGGTCAGATTCACTGATCAGCAAAAGAATATGCAAAGTTCCACTACGCCCAGACACAGCAATTTTTAAAGGGAAAGTGGGAAGCATGAATGGATACAAGGTAACAAACAAACTTTACCTCCAAATGATTTTATGTCCTTCTCCATGAATCTAATAAGAAATGTGCATTCATTTCTTTTTATTATTGTTTCCCCAGCCCACTTTCATTTCCCCAGCCTATGAATGGAAGTTTAGAGCACGGGTGTCAAACTCAATTGTGTCACGTAATGTATCATGACGTATCACAACTTTTTTGCCTTTGCGGAGCTGGGATGGGCGTGGCCTGCGCGTGACGCATCCGGCCCCCAAGGAGCCAGTTTGACAGGCCTGGTTTAGAGTAGCAACAGTATAAAATAAACTAAGGCATTTTTAAAAACATCCTTTGTCTTCCTGTCACACTTCTTTGTATCATACTGTACATATATTGATCAGATATGCGTCTTATATAAATAAATACGTGCAGCGTCATGATGTACATTACAAAAACCATTGATCACATCACAACACAATATTCATTCCATTAATTTCTTGATTATTAGAGAAAATATTGAGACTCAAACAAAGCTTACAAAGATTCTACAGTGATGGAAACAAGTGCACATAAGTCTCAACTTGGGATCAAAATTTCCATCGTACGTTGTTGCAGTTGTTAAGTTAAATTGGGCCCAATTTTATGACAAAGAGGAACAGCCAAAGGCAGCTCCAATTCAGAAAAGGAACAAAGATGTTGTTCACAGAGTGCCTCATTAATACTCAAAAAGTAACAGGAAATTTAAAGTGACAAAGCAATACATTTATGTAAAGGTCAAACTTCCTATCAAAACTCTGTGCTTGGGAAGGAATAACCAAAAACACTGTTTTGTGCAGGATGAAACAAAAAAATAAACAAACAAATAAGTGTGTGTGTGTGATTTACAGTGACATTAAATGTTAGCTGAAACATTAAGTGATTAAGGCACCAGGTTAGACAGCAGGAAACCATGGGTTTTAGTCCTGTTTTAGGTATAAGAACCAGAGGGATGACCTCAGGCTAATCATTCATTTTCAGTCCAACTCATCTCACAGGGTTGTTGTGGCGAAAATAGGAGGAAGAAGGAGTATTGGATATGTTTGCTGCCTTGGGTTATTTGTAAAAGTAATAAAGGTGGGATATAAATAAAATAAAAACAAAGTTCAACTTTTCATTTCTAATGCTTATATTAACAGTCACAGCAAGCATGAATAGCCAGATATATTATTCTCGTTGTACCTGAACTGTGAAAACATAATGCAATGTCTCAAAACATTCATTAGGCTTAGATTCCCTCTTAGACTTTGTTCAAAAGTACAACCACGGTACAATCTCAAATGATTCTGGTCAGAGACTAACTATTTGATATATTAAATGTGCCATTTGACTTACGACAATAATAAAGATTTTTTTCACTTTAGGCTTATGCATAAAAAGGCAATTTCAATAATGACCACAATTGGGAGATTTAATACATCCCTGTCCTACTGCAATCCCAACAATAATAAAAATCAGCTGTGCTGCTATAGAGATCCCACTGGAGAATAAATATGAATACACACAGATACACCCAATTACTTTAGCACTGATTTGCAGTCAACTGAGCTTTTAAATGGAGCAGCTATAAATGTAACATCCAGTCTGAAAACTCCTGGGATTCTAAGGGCTTGCACATTTAGCTTCAAGTACAACCTGCATGATAGGTAAAGCAGATTGTCCCAGTGCTTCTTTCTTAGTCTAACAAAAGGGAATAATTTAAAAACACACACACATAGAGAGAATATGGTGGCTTGGGATCTATTGATTCCACAAGAGATCTGTCACAACCCTGCTCACCAACTCCACAGCTCTTAGCTATATTGTTACCAGCTATTTTCCTCTGGAGAAGCCGTCTCTGCCACTGGTTTATCAGGGAGAAAGTAAATGGTAATCCCTTTCCTTCAATATCCTGATTGAAGGGAACACACATGATTGAAGCTAAATCCCTTTTCCTAAGTGAGCATCACTAGTTAATTCTAAAAGTTTATTATATATAGCAAAGACAAGACATAAAATTAAGTTGAAAGGAAGCTCCTCCCCACCAAAAAAACAATTGTTTTCTGAAGTCTGCACTCAACTGCTATAACAAGCAAGGATCTGATGAAAGAACCGACATGAAAACGAATTTTCAACGCTCTTATTTCAATCCATAAACAAATTTTAAGCTATACTAAAACTATAGACATTTTGTCAACCCTGAAGCTGACCTGACCGAAGCCCTTTTTGACAGCTTCAGTGTTGCTACACTGGAACTGAGGGATAGGGAGGGGGGATTTGAGATAGTTGGGATTCTACCACCAAAGTTGACTGCTTCGCAAGATGGCAGGTCTCCCCTGAGCTCGGCATGACTCGGAGCTCGTAGGCGGAATTAAACATGCTGCCGGCCCGAGATATGAGTCTGG